>JAMKCH010023538.1:0-42066 GCA_023653785.1 Ophioderma brevispina
ATGTTAATATTTGTAGACAAGGCATATATTAAAACTACTGAACTCCAATCTACAACATCCAGGATGAAATTATATTTTAAAATGATAAACTTGTATTAAAGATTTACCTACAAATTTAAACCACATTTTCCATAGTCTAGGTAGCTCTTTTTTGAAAGGGACTCTTCTTATTTTTATTGATCACCACTCTTATTCAAATGGTGAAAAACAAATATGTCTCGGTTCATAAAACAGTTCATTTTTTCGCATGATTGGTTTAACAAAAATTTCGCGTCCCCCCTCTATGTCAGAAAAAAAATAAAAAAAATAAAAAATTAAAAAAAATTTCATGGCCCCCCTGATTCCTCATCCCCCCCCCCTGGCGTTAATAATAATGAACACGCCCTAATATCCACATACTTTGACTGATTTAAACCCTAACTTGCGGCACAGGTGCAACATGGCATCCCCCACTTGTTGATGAGGTCAAAGGTCACATCCAAGGTCAAAGGTCATGTGAGGTTACAAGTTGTAAAAAATAGGCTGAAATGTAAACTTGACCTCATATGAAAGTGGAAGTCAATTGGAACCACTTGAATCATAGTTGCAACATGGCATCCCCGATTTGTTGATAGTTCAAAGGTCACATGCCAAGCGTCAAAGGTCATGTGAGGTCCAGTGTAAAAGGCTAAAATAGCTGAAATATAAAATTGACTTTATATGAAAGTTGAGGTCAATGGAACCAAACTTGAATAATAGTGCCAACATGGCATCCCCCACTTGTTGATGAGGTCAAAGGTCACATGCCAAGGTCATCAAAGATCATGTGAGGTCAAGTTGTTAAAAATAGGCTGACATATTAAAGTGACCTATATGAAAAGTTGAAGGTTCAATTGGAACCAAACTTGATCATAGGTGCACATGGGATCCCTCATTTGTGATGAAGTCACAGGTCACATACCAGGTCAAAGCCATGTGAGTCCAAGTTGTAAATAGGCTGAAAATGAAAATTGACCTCATATGAAAGTTGAAGTTTTCAATTGGAACCCCAAACTTGAGTGAATCATAGGGGCAACAGAGGATCCATTCCAAATTTTTTTGTGATGAGGTCAAAGGTCACATACAAGGTCAAAGGCCCGTGAGGGGTCACGTTGTAAGATCGGCGGAAAATGTAAAATTACCTCATAGGAACCGTGAAGTTCAATTGGAACCATAACTTGAATCATAGGTGCGCCAACATGCGATCCCTCAGTTGTTGATGAGGTCAAAAGGTAATAGTTGGTCTATAATTCACTAACCGCGCCGGCAGGTGACACAAAGCGGTCCGAGGACCGAGTATTTTTAGTGGAAGTGCAAAGATCTGAAATGATAAAATTGACCTCATATGAAACTGTTGAAGTTCATTGGAACCAAACTTGAATCAAGCGTTCACAACAGGGATCCCTCAGTGTTGATGAGGTAAGGTCATGTTAGGTCTATCTTTACTAACGCGAGGCAGGCGACACAAGCGGTCGCGGGGACCGATGTATTTTTAGTAAGTGGCAAAGATGGCATTTTTGGACGTTAAGAATAGGTTGGATTATTTTATCCTTTATTTCCTATTCCTCTGCCGTGGCTGAGGTTTTCAATCCTTTGCTTGCCTACAGAAATATTTTCAGAGAGAATATTGAGGGGTAGCCTTTGGATTCATGGATCCATTTTTGATTCCCTACCTGTCTGTTCTGGCTTGATTCCGGGTTTATCTATGGTTCGCTCCATCCAAGCCCATTTTATCAGTTCTTGGATTCTGAACTAGACTGTCTGTTTTCTCTTCTCAAGAACATTTTCCGTTTGTCATTTCCACCTATTGGTTCTCTCTCTCTCTCTGTCTTGTGTTGGAGGAGAGAGCGGGGGGGACAGTTGGATGACCCTTAACGGACATATTTGCCATGTTAGACATTGGCTGCGGCTCAGTTCTCATTGACGATTGAATCTTGTGATTGACTGGGCCGGTTTGCTAAAGATGTTAAAGAAACTAAGTGTCATCGCTACATGCACATTGTCACGGACACGGTATTATATGACACCGCATTGCCCTATGCCGTGTTAGCCTCTGCACCGGTGTAAAGAACGTGCCAGTTCTGTTTCCGTCACTTCCAAGTCCTCATATGCGTATTTCGTAAGTTGCGGCCGCCGTTACTTAGGCTATTTCCGTTTCCCCGTCTGCTCAGTTGTTGCACCTCGGGAAGAAGTCTTGCCCGCACAGAAGCACAAGTTCCGTTCGTGGGTTCGGCTCCGAATGTTTCCTTGGAGACACAAGGTGTTCCGGTCGATCCTGCAGTTTGTGTGTCGACCGCCACCTCCGTTAGGTACATACTACTCTACCCACAACATGGTTAATTGGGTGGTAAATTACCTCCATCAGCGATAATCAGGCTAGCCATGCGTATGGCTAATGGTGCTTTAATGGTCACTATTTAATGACCTCTTTTAGGAAATTGAGAACTCCCCCTTCCTACAGAGTTATTTCTCTTGTGGGAAGAAAGTGGGGTGTGGACTTCGCTAGAAGCCTATTCTATATATCTTACCCTTTCCTGGCCTGGTTCTATATAGGTCGACATATTTGATCTTTAACTTTGGAGGTCCTTTCAGACCCAGAGGTTCTGAATGGAGACCTGGCCTCGGTGTTTAAATCTATCTACTATAAAGGGTTGAGTAGGCACTTTCATGTGATTTTAAGATTGCCAACCCTCACACTCGTGTTTTTACGGGCCGTCTCTGATGGCTTCGGTTTCTCTTTTCCCCGAGTTGTCTAGTCCTTTTGCGACATCAATTCTCATCTTTCATATTCCCGTGCTTTTAGTGCACATTTACGACTTAGAAAGGTCTACATGGCGCCCCTTATCCGGAGGAGGTAGTCTCATGGGGTTAACCTTTGTTTAACCACTTGTTTTATCCCATTCAGTCATACAATATCTGGACTGAAGGTTCTGAGATGACATGAGTAACATGATTTATTGACGACCGAATTTTGTCGTCCTTTACCACTTGGAGCAGACTAGAACGTGTCCCCTATTCAACTGCTGCCTTCTCCATCTTTACCAGTCCGTCTCACCCCCTTTCCTTTTGAGTTCCTGATGTCGGACATAGTTCGTCGATATCTAGAATCGGAGTGGAGACAATTTGCTGAAGCTCAGCCATGCGTCCCCCTCCCGTCAGTCGACTTTATCATCCCCATGGAGCGAGCTATGTTGAATACTAGCTAGTACCCAGGGTCTTATTGCTCCACATTTTAACAAAGGCTAGACAGTATATTCATTCGGAATGCTTCATCCGTTGTCGTTATTTGAATCGTCTGGAAGGGACTATTGTTTGATATTAGGCGTATTTTATGTCTCTTAGAGCATAAAAGTGATCTAGTTATTGTTACATGCTAGATATCCTTTCAAGCTGCATGGTTATTAGATTATGCTATTTCCTTCTGTATTTACTCCAGAGTTTTTGAAATGCACTCTAGATTAATACTTTATTGCCTATCAGTGTTATCATTTTCATCGTGGGCCTATACTCCTTGGCACCCAGTTCCGTAACAAGATCCATTTCATTTTGCTTCTTAACAGTGGTATTTCGGAATCGCTTTAGGCCTATGATGATAACTCTAGGCGGATTGTCCGTAGTTTTTATTGTCGGAGTTTCATCCTCTATGTTATCATACGCCTGAGTTTGCGAGAGTTTTATATACTCTTGAAAGAACTACAATAAGGCCTACATGATTCATTGAGAGTTAAATCTCATATCTGGATGCTTCGAGAATCACTGCAAGAATCGATCTGTGATTCTCGTCTCCAATTTGAATATTTGGAGGCGCTATGCCGTACTTCTATCGAGATTATTAATTAATTCGCTTTGTAATTTGTTTCCGTGGGATATTAGGTTCTTCGGCCGAATCCCAAGTGCGTACAGCCGAGCTGGTTTCCGGTACATGTGCGGGGTGGATCCTTCCTAGAGTGTTTCGGAAATCCACGAGGATAACACTTGTGCCGCTTCAGTTTCATGTGCGCGGTGATCCTTTCTAAATGAAACCTTTTCCAGGTTGTTTCGGTCGCTTGTCGCCGCACTAAGTTTTATCTGGTGAGTTACCGAGGTCTGTTATAGCTCGGCGGACATTGCAGACCGGTGTTGGTAACAGTTCAAGATTCATCTTTGTGCGACTTCCGTGTTGGTTCATGGGGGTTGTATTGACAATCGGTGGCCTGAGTTTAATCAGGTATCAGCCAAATCCGTTACAAACTTTGTGCCACAAAACAATTCGTCTTTGCTGTAGATTTGGTCAAAGAATGTCTATTCCTTTGCGTAAGTTTAATCATGAAATTGTTAAAGACTTGGTTCTCGTTATTATTTAACTTCATGGTTGTTTGTTCGCACGTAAGAAAATGTTATTATTTCTCGTCTGATAGAGAGTATTTTCGTGCGTTCAACTTGTAAACAAGAATTTGGGATAACTCTGAATTCCGTGAATATTTTATCCTAAAGAGCTCTAAGCGAATTTTAGTTTAGCTTGATTTGTGGGCCAAATGTCGACTTTCGGTATTCGCCTTTGATAATCGTAGTCGCGTCAGTCACATCCATTTAGCGGCGACAAGTCGTCCATATAAGATGGTCTGTGATATCATACACTGTAGTTACCTCGATCATGAACGTCCAACCGCTTTTTTTTGTATGTATGTTCGCTGGTTGACGTAACGAATTCCAGCGCAGTAGGTAGAGCATCTCTTTTTGCTCTCCCTTCTCGAGCAATTTCTTCAATTGGTTTAGGCCATTTTGCTGGGTTAACAATGAATGTTTATGGTATACAGACTGTATTGGTATTCCAAAACTTCCTTCTTGAGACTATCTGTATATGTGAGTCTAGTCGAAAGTAGGTCAAGTTTTCTATTGAGTGCTTAATCAGTGGAGCTTCAACGCATTTTGTGTTTTAAGCTTATTGTGTTAAATACATTACTGTTACAGGCAACTTTCTGACCTTAGTCTTTGGTCTAAACTGTTAATTAGTTTTGTTTATTTATTTTGTTGTTTTTCTTTGTGGTTCCCCTTTTTCGGGCTCGAGTTCGCTAACCTCCGTCTGGACTTCGGCGCTAGTCTGCCGTTGTGATGCAATTGTATTGAGTCTCGTCAGAGTAAGTATTACGAACGACAAGTAGATAATACAAAGCACCTTGGGTGCTTGGTATGTTACTTAAAGGGCGGGCGAATACTTACCTGACGTAGACTCACTCCCATCCCAGTCCCCCTGAGCGAACTCCGCCTTTTTGGTTTAGGAGTACAGATGAGAAGGAACGATGGATGGCATGGTGCATGGGTAATAGTCACCATGGGGGGGAACCACCCCTTGGGTCGGGTATTATTTTAGGAAGTAATTTGGAGGTCTGCATCCCCAGAGAGGATGCAATTTGTATTGAGTCTAGGTCAGAGTAAGTATTAAGCCCGCCCTTAGTAACAACAAAGCACCAAGGGATTTTGGTAATCTCAAAAATGCAGTTTGGAAAAAAAAATGGAAAATTGGCTTTATGTTTCTGTCACCATTATTCACACACATTTCAAACCAATTTTCAACAAAACCTTAATGTCCAGGGATGCTGTTGGCTGATAACTTACTTTAAAAGAGTGAAGTCAAATTGATAATCAATTAAAAATGTTTAATTTTCGTTGGTTCCGGTTATACCAGCCTTACACAAAATTCATGCAACAGGAAATTTACAAGGTAACTTGCAATAGAGAATGTAAAATTAATCCAGTTTTGACCATCTGCGGTTTGTGTGTGATTGGTGGAGTAGTCGAGGCTGAGGAATGGGATGCAGAGGATAGGGATCCAGGTAGTCACTTCATTTTTTTTTTCGCAAAAAAAAAAAAAGTTTATAGAGAAAAATGTGATGGAGATTAACATCAGAGATTTTAAATATGATTTTTGTGTTGTAGTAATTAAAATAGCCCTAGAATTAAAGATAGTCACCTTAAAAATGCTTAATTACAAAGTTCGAGATGAATCGGATTTTTCGTTTTCATGCAGTAAATTTATGCACAGTATAAACAGTGCCAGAGGAGACCTGTATACAAAAAATTGGATCTAAGAATTTTATAACAAGTTGTGTTCTTCTCTCGAAAGGACTTCGATTTGAGCTTAATTATTTCACAGAGTGATTATATAATGCGACAAGGATTATTCAAAAAACATGATTGTTTGAAAATTGGAGTGCGCCCTCATAGGAAAATCTCTGAGTCGCCTTAAATTTACAAACGTTCAAAGTCTAGGACCGTCCTCTGTTATTGTAATAACATTCTTTATTATGTTAATAAGGCAGGAGTCCTCTTGCTCTGTAAAGTAAATTCTCTTAGCATGTCTCGACTTCCATGCCTCGCTACTTCTTCAAATGAGGTCAAGCATAGTGGAAGTGGTTATCAATTATGTCGATAAAAATTGGCCTGAGTTGGTGGTGCCGGTGAATAAACATTTTGTTGCTTTCGTTACAGTACTTGGACAAAAAAAAACACGCATCAGTGAAGCCAACGAAGTTAGTACGAAAGGAATCAAGTTGATGCAAAAAGGTGAAAAATATAGGCCTATGGCGAATGCGTTTTAAAACATAAACGCTATTGATATATATACTGTATTATATTATCATAAATAATATACATTTATTTGTAATTGTATTAGTTGACATCATATTGATTTGTATCAGAGTATTATTCTGAATGAAATAAATGAAATGAAACACCCCCCCCCCCCCCCCCCCCCCCTTACCAATGGATACAGCTTTTTAATGATTTCCAGCACTCGTAAACATTCAAAAACATGCTATATAGGCCTGTTAAATATGTGATGTAGTAAAAGTTTAAGTAACATATTGAACACGGAGTTCTGTCATTCTTTAAACTTGCCTCATGCCATAGATTGTTTTTTCCCCTCGGCCAAGAATATCATTATCGTTTTCCATGTTTGTTTCATATTTGTTTTTGACTTTTTTAAATAAGTGTTCCATCTTTGGATGTACGAATAAGCATATTTAATTATTCTGTATTGTTTAAATTTTTAGTCTTGGTATACTTGGCGAGTGTAATTGTTTATAGACCTGGTTTTCTTATTGATACTTTCTAATAAACCTCTTGTAATCCAGGGTGATATCGGTTCTTTCTTTTGGTTACTAGTACATTTTTTAGCGGAACATTCATTCTACAGTACATTAAAGGTTTAATATTGTTAATTTGTTGGTAAAAGGGTGACGGTCAAAGATTTAAATCCCCTTGGGATTTTCCCCATCAGAAAAGAATCGTGATCAAATACCAATTTGATTAATTTGATATCTTATGAGATACCTTAACTTTGTAAACATAGTTACAATGTATTATAGAAAATACTAAGTCAACAACCACAACAAGTGATAGCTGGAGATCGGGCATTATTAGCATTTATCTGACACGAGCCGGCACGACGTGTCACGATCGCGGCATCAATTGACACTCAGTCAATATCGATCACATCGATCAATCTGCAAATCAGACGTCCAGAGGTTAGCTTATAACATAATAAAGAATGGACATTACAATAACAAAGGACGGTCCCTCGACTTTGAACGTTCCGTAACTTAGTGGTGCCCATCTGATATTTGGCCCCACAACACAATGTGTTTTGTGGGTTATGCTATACCGCAGAAGGATGGGTGGGCGGGTGGGTGGGGTCCGAGGGCAGCAACAGCATTAATCCACTCTACGATCTGAGACTAAACCAATTACTCAATGTGAACTTGGCATGGTGATTTCGAACAAATGAGGTCATGTGTGTTGTAGGTGACCCCCTTCTAGAAGACCAAAATTTGAGAAGACCGCATATAATCCCAGGAGTATTCTATTAAGTGGATCATTTAAGATGTGTAATTGCCTATGAATGGGGCAATGTAAAACATCTTATGTGCGCATATGTTGAGCCATTGTATTTATGCCAACCAGTAATTCTTGTTGAGAGTTCAGTTCATGTGAGGTCATGATGTGTCTCAGGTTTATTCACAGATACTGGGCCATTTTGTGGGCTTTTTGTGAGTAGGTGTATATTTTTTTATAAGCAAAATTCAATGGAAAGCATTAAAACTATGAGAAAGCACAAACGTAAGATATATGGCGCACAGTGACAAGGGGTCTATTTGACAGCGTTTCCTGGAATTAATTGTATATTTGAAAATATCAGATGGTGTGGGGAATGTGACAAGGTGGTCTATTTCCAGTGTTTCATGAAATTCATGTCTATTTTGAAAATATCAGCATTGTTGGGGGGGGAGGATGTGCAATGAGGGTCTATTGCAGTGTTTTCTGGAACTTCATGTCTATTTGAAATATCAGCATGTTGGGGGGGGAGGAGAGGGGGGGGATGGACAATGGTGGTCTATTGCAGTGTTTCCTGGAAATTCATGTCTATTTGAAAGTATCGCTGGTTGGGGGGGGGGGGGAGGAATGTGACAAGGTGGTCTATTGGCAGTGTTTCCCGGAAATTCATTTTATTTTGAAATATCAGGCACCCCCCCCCCCCCCCCCCCCCCTCCACCCCCCCCCCCCCCCACGGCCCGACACCTCTGACTGTTTGTAGTGTTAGCCATGTTGTATCATTTTGTTGAATGTTTTTTAATAGCTATTTAATCTGTCTTCGTTGCGGTAATTTAAGCCTTGGGCTACAAATGCACCACAAATAAATGAATAAATTGATGGTCAGATTCAAAACACCAGCTATGTGTTGAATTCAATTCAATCAAAGCATGAAAAAAATCTCTTAAAAAAACACCCAGTTTTATAATTGAAGATGGTGTGTGGTAATATGTAGTGGGAACCTATGAAATTGTTACCCTCTTCGGATTCATTTTCATCATTAGATTAAGACACAGATTGCTATACCCCAGTTTGCAACCAAGTATGCGAAGAAAGAACAAAAAAAATTAAAGGATTTATTTCCTATTTTGCAATGTTAAACCAGTGTCTGAAACCCTAGACACAGAGAGTAGACTCTCTGAAGCTTAGTGCAACAAATACTATATTACATTTACCCTTCACACACCCTCTGTATCATAAACTGTATTCCATTAAAGGACATGATACAGAGTAGGTGCGAAGATATAATGTAATTATGGCCAATATGAGTCGGGTTGGGTCCATTTTAGGCTTCCAAATAACAACAGCTTGTTCATTGTATTCCATATGTATTTCCTATACTATGCATAAAATAATGTATGCGATTTTGTTATTATGCATGAGTTGCATATTTTTGTACCTGTGCATGCCAGGCTTGCAGCTGAAGCATGCATATTGGAACCCTGATAGCTTCTATGTGTAATATTTTATTTGCAATGTGATATTAATAGACTGATGTATTGTGTGTAGCAGAATGTTTATAGATGACAAGAGCTGAGAGTTATTACATTTTATTTTTTCTGCCTTAAAATATAATTTTTTATGGACTACTCTATGATTGAGCAATTTGATGATTTTTTTGTACAAGCAAAGCACAAAATGTGCATTTAAAATAATATTTTCCAGTTTGAAATATTCCAGCTTTTAACCATGGAGGTACAAGATGTGTTCACAATTCTAGTTGGTGTTAGTAAGAAGTATTACCTGTAGCAATTCCACCCCTATTGGCAACATAAATTCATACTACATCATATGCCACTACCATCTCCCCCCCCTTCCTAAATGGGCATGGGGGATTTTGCAATAGCAGATTCCTTCTGGTGTGTGTTCCATTTTGGTTAGGTTGTTGGTTGGGTTGACCTATCTTCTAGAAAACACTTGGGCCAATTGCAGCCAAACTTGATCAGAAGAACCACAGGCCCAAGGTTCATATGTGGTGTAGTGTCCTCATTATTTGTGCATATTAATGAGCTTATTTACATATTTGCTCCCTGCCAGTTTGCTCCCCACCAGTGGGATCTTGCAAGTTTTAACTTGCAGTATTTTTTTCATATTACCAAATACACCTCTCATCTCAATTCATTTTATTATTTTTGGACAGTTTGCAATGAATTAGTAATATTTGTCTGAGTGTGTGTGTGTGTGTCCGTCTGTGTATGCACAAAAAGGTCAACATTTTGCCATTTACTGCAGCTATTGCAGCCCAATCTGGGAATATAGTACTAGGAGAGCACAAGCTGCTCCTACCAATACCATTCAGGGCCAGTTAGGCTGTTTCCTGGGTCTCTCACAGTCTGGGAAAATGTTTTTTTTTAAATAGTTCAATATTGAACAAAAAAGTCATATTTTGCCTATTTTTTCCTATTGGAGGTATTACAGCCACATTTGAGTTAGATTTAAAAAGGCACAGGATGCTACTACCTATAACATTTAGTACCTGATGTTCCCCTAGGTCTGTTCAGGATTGGAAAATGTAAATAAAAAATTGTAATATTTTTAAAACTGGCATTTCAAACATTTCCAATGTCTTTTTGTCCCAGAGGATCCAATTTCAGGTCAAACCATGAGAATTATTATCAGTATGGTAATGAAACTTATGGGGTACTGTAGTCAAACATTTGATGACAAAAACCTTTTGTAAGGAGATCTCTAAGGTATCCGGGGTCATCTTAAGGACAAACCACAGCTCGTTAAAGTAATTTTGTGGGAAGGGGGGATTCTTTCTTTGCATATTAGTTAACTAGACCAATTACCAACGCAATCTAAAATTTTGAACATTGTGTGGGTGGCTTCAAAAAATGTTCTGTCCCGTGCTTTAAGGATGTAACTATATAATAATGCGGGTGCTGTCCTTTCATGGGTCAGAAAATGAACTTAGTTTGCCCCCCCACCCGCTGCCTCGCGCTTCCCCCCACGTTCCCTCCCTACGTCTGTGGCTGGGGGTTGGTGTGTGTACTCCGTCCCAACGCGTAGGTACCTACTGTGCCTCTTGCCCTGGGTGCCCTTTTTCCCCTTGCGCTTGCCCCCCTGGCCGTCCGGGTGTGTGGTCGCCCTCCTGGCTTGATACTGAATCAACCCTTTTTTTCGAACCTGCACCCCTACTCCTCACATGGTCTAGAGTATTGGTGGGGTACTCATATCACGTCCAGTTATGACCCGGGAGCTAGACACACATTTGTAAACACATCTCAAGTACAAAAGGTTGAGTGATTAAATATGTTGCCAGCATGACAGGAACCCTGAACGCGATTCTTAAGTGCGGCAAATGGTGCCTTAAGGAGAGGGAGCCAAGACTAAAGATGTACAGGGGTCCAATCTTTAATTGATCCAATCATGTTGAAAAGCATGCCCTTTATGTGTCATACCATAAGGATTCAAAAAAGATTATAGTTTGTAATATGTACAGTCAAAAGTTTCAGAGTTATCGCGCCTAAAACACAGTAAAAATCAATAATAAGGTCAATATCAGTTGTACAGGGTAAATTTTAAAGTGCTCTGATTTGAATAAAAATGGTGCTAATGAGTGGTCAGGAGTGAATAGGATGAAAATACGGAATAGTTTAACTGTCTTAAATGCTTAGTTCCGATGTAGGGGCACAAGGAAGGTTCAAAGTCCATGCATTCAATGGGTTGTGATCTTGTTTCCCCCACTTTCTTAAGCAAGCATTGGAGACACTCAAAACTATTCCTTATTTAACCTAAGAGCCAACCAATAATTGGCACCATTTTTTATTCCAAATCGGACAAACTTTAAATTTGACCCCTGTACAATGAAATGAAAGTTGACCCTTGTTATTGATGTTTGCATGTTTTTGCCTGCTAAACTCTAGGTAGATAGTACAAACTATACTTTTGAATCCCTTTGCGTTAGGACACATTAAAATGGTATACTTTTCAAAACATGATTGGATCAATTTAAAAATTTGACCCCTGTACAATCTTTGTCTTGGCCCCCCTCTCTTAAGTCACCCAACTTGTGGCACTTAAGTTTAATCGCGTTTCAGGGGTTCCTGTCAGGCTGTCTCATATTTAATCCGCTCAACCTTTTGTACTTGAGATTGTTACAATTGTAGTCCTAGCTCGCAGGGCTAATGTACTACATCCTGTAATCCATTACCAGCCTACTGCGACTGCCTCCTACTTAGGACGGGCGGTGGTAGGGTTTATAGCGCTTTCGGTCGTCGGAACATATTATAGCAGATTATATGGGTTCCCATTGCCTCACCTTAAACTAAATCTTCCAAATTTTTAGCACAAAACGATGCCATCTTCAAGATCTAATTTTACCAAATAAATATTGTCCCAATGGTCCGTTTAGAGGCATCCTGGATTTAAGGGGAGGGAGATTAATCATACAAAGTGTTTCAATTTAGTTGAAATATCTCAGTGATTCGGTCTCATCATAAGGAATCACAAAATAATAGTTTGGCATATTCTGTGATGTTTCATTTCCAAGATATGGGTGAAAATGTGGTAACGGTCCTTGAACTTTTGATTGGTCATTGTACATGTGAGGTATACCATTGGGAAATTATGGGTTTAGACAACTATAACCAATTGAGGGCAGTTTGGGGTTGGACAACTAATACAATGGGGCAGTTTGGCGTTGGACAACTATACTTTGGGGCAGTTTGGGGTTGGAAAACTATACCATTTGGGGTGGTTTGGAGTTGGAGAACTATAACCATTGTGGTGGATGTTGGGAAAAAAAAAAAAAAAAAAAAAAAAAAAAAAAATGGTAGGGGGTTTGGACAACAATACCAATTAGTTGAAAGTTCCAAGCCAACTATATCATTTTTTACATCTCTTTAGACAGGGGTCAATTTGTTACCCAAGGGGAGGCCACACCAGCCTCACTTTTGTTTAAGTACACACATTGGTATTGGGTCCCTCAGACCAGGATTTAATTGGTATCAATGGTGCCAATGTTTGTGTACTACATTATCTCATGTAGGAGCCATGGAAGTAGTCTCCTTCCCCGAGTATTAGATTCATTAGTATAGTATCAAAATTATGACAATAATTAATATTTTTAATCAAAAAAGGTTTTTATTTTTTTTAAAAATAATCTCAATTAGCATCAATTGGGTTATGGCAAATCATTTTCATGTTCCTTTAATTGGCCTGTGTAGGGAGAAGATGGCTTAGTGATTTGAGACATGGAATGATTGATGCAGTGGAAGCCTTATAACCAGATGAGAGATGGAAGCATAACTGGCCTCATCTTAAGCCAGTCAAATAAGTAAATACTAAAAATAATACCAAAAACCAAGGACCATTACCTGGATTGTAACATTTTGATTTGCTGTACCAGGGATCCTAAATATCGGTTAATGGACACTCGATCCAGAGAAGTGGAGACATCTGCATTAATCTGTAGCTTACGATCGCCGGTCGTACGTTTTGCATAAAATTTGCCCTAACCTCATCCCCGGTCACTACAATCATCCCTGGTCACTACAACTACAATCGTCCCGACCCGGTCACGTACTCATATACTGCTAAATTATTAGCTAATACTTAGGTAGCTTTCGCAATTGGTGGCCGCTCATGGGCATTGTCACAGTGTACCCCACCTGGCTGTACTAATTAAAAAGTAGTTCATATAGGGTATGAAGATGATAATATTCCTATTGATTCTGATTTTACTTTCATATTTCTGGAAATCGTTAAGAAAAGTATTTGCAAACTCAACGTGGAGAATTGTACGACGCAATGAGAAAAATGTGATGTGAACATATCACACAGATGGTTGGCAATCTATATCCGGAGTGCTTTATTACTGAGTGGTAATAAGCTCCTTTCTAAAATAAATGAAGCACTCTCTGTCACTATTAATAATATATGTTGCAACAATCGTTTATTGTTACTGTTTTGCCATATTACCCATTTGAACCTCTTTATAGTCCTTTATATTAAAATCAACAAAGTTTGCATCATGACACTAATCCCATTAAATAAAAACTGTTTCCGTTTCAGTTGAGTCATTGTTGACTCTTTTGTCTTTTTTTTTGTTCTACTTCTTCATTTTCAAATCATCTTTTTCCACAAAAGTTTTATTTAAAAAATTAATTCCAAATTTAATTTTTCATGCCATGTATTTTGGAAATTCTCCAGAAGAAAGCTGACCGAGTTTGTTGGGTACCCATGCTCTTTTCCAGGGGTTCTGAAAGTGACCCTAATTGGACCAATTTTCAGTGGCAAATATACCTCTAAAGGGACCATTTTTTGGGTGAAATTAACTATTTTTAGTGAAAATACCCCCTAACCAGGACAAATTTGCAGTGAAATTCCCCTTGCAGGACCTGTTCGCAATACTTGAATAAAAGTTTATTGTTTAAAAATAACCTATATCCCAGAAAAAAACACTTGTGCTACTGCAAGAAAATTAACCCACTCGGGGGTAGTTTGCTGATTGTTTAGTAATTTTGCTATTTGTATCAATAAACCAGTCATAATCATAACTGGAATTTGATCCCCTAGGGGGATTAGAACATGATTATGTGAATTTGATAACCCCGTGCAGTAGTCCCACATTTTCAATTTGCAGCTAGTCCCCCTCTTTTTTTAGCAAGCATTTGAGACACTCAAAAACTAGTTCCTTATTTTAATCCTAAGAAGCTCCACCAATAATTGCCCCATTTTTTATCCCAAATCGGAGCAAACTTTCCAAATTTGACCCCGTACAACGAAAATTGACCCTTTTTATTGATTTTTGCTTGTTTGAGCTGTACTCTAGGCTGAGAGTACCAAACTATAACTTTTCTGAATCCTTACGGTTTAGACACATAAAATAATGGTATACTTTTCAAAATGATTGGATCCAATGTAAAAATTTGGACCCCAGGTACAATTTTTGTCTTGGCCCCCCTCTCTTAAGCACCATTGTGGCCACTTAAGGAATTTCCGGGGGCGTTTTAAGGGGTTTCCTGTCTTGCTTGGTCTACAGATTTGAGTCACTCAAACCTTTTGTACTTGAGATGTTGTACCAAATGGGTGCTAGCTCCAGGGCTATATGTACTGACATCCTGTAATCCATACCAGCCTACTGCGGACTGACTCATATTAGGACGGGCGGTGGGGGTTTGAGCGCTTCGGTCGGGGAAATAGTCTAGCAGATTATCTGGGACCCATTGACCCATTTAAAACTAAATTCTGGACATGATTTTTAGCACAACGATGCCATTCTTCAAGAATTCTAAGGTTACAAAATAATATGTCCCAAGGGTCGGCGTTTAGAGGACATCTTGGGATTTAGAGAGATTAAATCATACAGAGTGATTCAATTTAGTTGAAAAGTATCTCAAGTGACTTGTCTCATCATAAGGAATCACAAAATATATAGTGTGGCATTATCTGTGATGGTTTATGTACAGAGATAGGGTGAAAATGTGATAACGTTCATTGAACTTTTGATTGGTCATGGTACAGGTGGAGGATACCATTGGGGAAGTATGGGGGTTAGACAAAAACCATTACCAATGGGGCAGTTTGGGTTGGGGACAAACTATACTATTGGGGCAGTTGGAGTGGGCAACTTTAGACTAGTGGGTGCAGTTTGGGTTGGAAAACTATTACAATTGGAGCGTGGTGTGAGTTTTGTTGAGATATAACTAACCAATGGGTGGATGTGATGGTAGGGGTTGGACACAATACCAATTAGTTGAATTGCAAAGCAAAACTGTTCCTTTATATCAATTTTTTACATTGCTCATTATAGGAAATGGGTCAAATTTGTACCCAGGGGAAGGCAACACCAGTCCTCAAATTTGCTTTAAGTACCACATGGGTATGGGGTACTCAACAGGATTTAAATTGGTATCAAATGTGCCAAGGTTTGTTGGACAATTATCTCAGTAGGAAAGCAATGGAAGGTGTCTCTCCCTCGTGATTAGATCTTAAGTATTCAAAATTATGACAATATTGAATATTTTTATCAAAAAAGATCCTTTAGAAATGTTGACACCTGTTTCAGTTGACTTCTGGCCAAATCATTTTCATGGTTTCCTTTAATTGGCTGGTTTAGGAGGAAGAGGGGTAGTGATTGAGACAGGGAATGATTGATTGAGGGAAGCTTATGAACCAGAGAGAGATGGAAGCATAAATGGCCTTATCTTCAGCCAGTCAAGTAAGTAAATACTAAAAAATAATACAAAAACAAACAAAGGACCATTACCTGAAATGTAACATTTTGATTTGCTGTACAGGGATCCTAAATAAACGGGATAGGACACTAGAATCAGAGAGTGGGAGACATACTGCATGAAATCGTAGCTTACGATGCCGGTCGTACGTTGTGCTATAAAATTTGCCCTACATCATCCCCGGTCAACTTTACATCATCCCTGGTCAATACATCATCCCTGGTTCACTACATCAGACTGCATAAATATTAGCTCATTAGGTAGCTTATCGAAATTGGTGGGCGCTATGGGGCATAAGTGGTACCACAGTGTCACCCACCGGGCTGTAATAATAAAAAAAGTAGTCAGTATAGGTATGAAGTATGTAATATTTCATATTGCTCTATTTTACTTTTCAGTATTCGGAATAGTTAGAAAAGTATTTTGCAACTCAACGTGGATACATTGTACGACTGCATGAGAGAAAAAATGTGATGTGAACATATCACACAGATGGTTGGCAATCTATATCCGGAGTGCTTTATTACTGAGTGGTAATAAAGCTCTTTCTTAGAAATAAATGAAGCAATCTCTGCACTATTAATAATATATGTTGACCACAATCAGTTATGTTACGTTTTGCCATTATTAACCCATTGGAACCTTCCTTTTAGTCCTTGAGATTAAAAATCAACAAAGTTTGCATCATGACATTAAATGCCACCATAATAAAAACTGTTTCCCAGTTTCAGTCGAGTATGTGGTGACATCTTGTTGTCTTTTTTCTTTTGTTCATACTTTCAGATGTTAGTTTAACACATGGCTGTGATATCTCTTGATTTCTGGAATTATCCAAATTTATTTTCAAGTGCCAGGTATTTGGAAATTCTCCAGAAGAAAGTGACCAGGGTTTGTTGGGTACCCATTGCTCGTTCCAGGGGTTCTGAAAGTGACCCTAATTGGACCGCATTTTCAGTGCAAATATACCTCTAAAGGGACCCGTTTTTGGTGAAATGAAACTAATTTTTAGTGAAAAAATATCAGCATCTTCAGCTTTTTATTTATTCCACGGAACACAATACAGAGTGTTTTTCACTGAGGCCGTGAGGGCAACATATATACATATATAAACCTACATGGTGACTTGGCATGGTGTAATTGGGTATTAATGACATATGTAAAAGCAGTATTGAGTAAAATTGTGAAACAAGTGAGCTTTCGAGCCATTAGGGTTGCATATTTTTAAGTTTAGATGAAAAATGTTAGAGAAGATGATCTCTGTAATTCATAATCTAATATGTTCCATTTCATTTGCACCACGGTAAGAAATACTGCGTTTTTTATAATCAGTTCTTGTTTAGGAATTTGTGAATTTGTATTTACTTATGCGAAAATTTAGTTGTTATATTGAATGACAAAAAGACAAAAAAGGTGTTTTTTACTTTTTTATTTTTTGTTAAAATACTTAATATGTTAAGATATTGCAGTTAAAAACTTGCCTATTTGCAGTGGAAGCCCAATTAAGTTCATTAAAGGTGCAACGAGAGATTTGAGGCACTAAATATGGTCTTCGTAATAGTTAATTCATATAGATTAGACACTAAATAGATTTCTTACCTCTATTGGCTACAGAAATGGCTTAAAAGAGAGAAAAAAAGGTGATTTTAATGTGCTTACATTTAATAGAAAACATTAGGCTGAATTTTGGATTTGTTTATACGAAATTAGAAAATTGCACAATTTTGAACCATAGAAAGATTTCTCAGCTTAATATTTGAGAAAAGGGAGTATTTTGAGGGAAAGCTTACATCAGGGAAAACTCAGAATTTTCATATTTTATAGGGACACCTGAAATGTGAAAAAATCTCTCGTTGGGCACTAAGAAAATCAGCAACTGGGTGTGTTTCCCATGTTGCACCACAAATAATGCGAGCTGCCCTAGTTTGAATTGTTGGAGACGATTTGCAATCGTGAGACCGCAATTTCCCAAACTAGTACAATAATCAAGATGGGTAGCACAATGCCATTGTAAAAACGGTTTTGGTCGCCTTTGTGTCGCTGCTTAAGGCAGCGAAGACACATAGGGATCAATTGGGCCCTGAGTATGTTGTTGATGTTGTGTTGTTGTTTTTGTGAAAAGGGTTAAAACATTTGGCTTGTAATATCCGCATACTTGATGGATTTAAAAACCAAAAAATTCAGTCGTAGATGCAACCATGGGATCCCGCATTGGCTGATGAGGTCAAAGGTCACATACCCAAGGTCAAAGGTATGTGAGGTCAAGTTGTAGAAGCTGAAATGTAAAAATTGGACCTAAATTGAAAAGTTGAAGTTCAATTGGACCAAACTTGGAACCATAGGGCAAACATTGGAACCTTCAATGTTAATGAGGTCAAAGGTCACATACCAAGGTCAAGGTCATGTGAGGTCACGTTGATAAGATAGGCTGAAAATGTAAAATTGCCCTAAATTGAAAAGTTAAGTTCAATGGAACCAAACTTGGTCTAGGTGCACCATGGGGTCCCTCATTTGTAGATGAGGTCAAAGTCACATGCCAAGGTCAAAGGTCAAATGAGACCTATCATTAAAAAAACCGCGAAGGCAGGCGAAACATTGCGGTCCGAGGACCGATGTTTTTTTTTTTTTAAGAATGTTACATTGCAATATTGGTTAAATTTCTTTACCGTATAATCTTTCAGGGCCTTCTTACGTATATTGCTCAATATTCTCATTCCAAGTTAGATTTTAATCTATGATGACACCGAAGTATTTACATTTGTTTACTTTGGTTAAATTAACATTTTTATATGAATGCTTTTAGGTAAGTTAATTGAATTTACCGTACTAAGTCTTTGTTTAATGAACCCTATGATCATAAATTTCAGATTGATTACATTTAAACTAAGTTGATTGGATGTAACCAGTTGTGAGAGAATTTTCAAGATCCTGATTTATAAAGGAAAGAAAATAGCGTAAGAAAATCATCCCCTCCCCACTGCTTTCCACACCGATACACCCCCCCTTCCCCCCCCCTACCCCAACCTTCTCCACCCACCAACTATATGCACCCCACCCCTCATTCATCTCAAAGCCTTGTCCCTTCCGACACCAACTCACCCCCCCTTTCCGCCCTTCACCCCTCATATCCTCCATCACCCCCCTCTATTTATCCAAACCAGTTTCATCCCTCAACCACCTCAATCCCTAAAATTCCTCCTCCAACCCATCACATTTATCCTTCCCCACTCCTATCCACATCTCACATCTTCTGGTTTCCCCTTCTTGAGCGTTTGATGGCAAGTATTAAAGCTGTTCATCAGCATACATATTAACTTGACAGTGGGAAACAGCATTGGGTAAAATCATTAATATTAGAATAAGAAGCCAAGAGGCCCATCTATTGAGCCTTATGGCATACCGCAGAAAGTATTTTTGACATCGGATTGATATACCATCAATACTGTGATTGCGTACGATTACTAAGATAAGATTTAAACCAATTATGTACATATTTACTAGCACCATATAATGTCTAAGTTATTTAAGAGAATTTCATGATTTACAGTGTCGAAGGCTTACTTGAGATCTAAGCATACAAAGGAACCGATAATTTTACCCTCAATCAATTGCATATACCAATTTTCAGTAACATAATTAGTGAGTTGAGGTTGAATATGATGGACGAAAGCCGGACTATTATACTAATTAAATTATTATCAGTGAGGTATTGTAGAATTGTCAAATCAGCCCTTTCAATAACCTTTAGCAAAACAGGGGGGGGGGGGAAAGAATTGATATTGGCCGATAATTGCCTGGATTCTGAAGGGTCTCCTGTCTCTAAAACTGGAATTACAGGGGCCTTTTCCAACTGTTTGGAAAAGTGCAACTGGTGAAAGAGTGATTAACCAAATAGGTTACAATAGGTGTGATAACTGGTGCAGCTATTTTAAGAGATATGGAAGGAATGTCATCACATCCTGTAGCCTTATTAGTCGGTAATGAAGATAAAGTATTTAAAACACATCATCACGGTAACATTACCCAAATTAAATGCTGATTAGTATACATATCAGCAGTAACATAAATTACAAAATATGCAGTGAAGGAGTGTCAATTTTAGCTGTAGTTTTTAGGGCCCTACTTGAACCAAATAAGGTTTAGTGCATTGGCAATATCTTTAGGATTATTTACAGGTCAATGTAGTCAGGGACAGTGATAATTTAATGTTTAGGTTTAGAAGGAAAATAAAAAGTTCTAAGTTGCTCCCAGGTTTTCTTAAATGTTATATTTATTTTCAGCAATTACCTTTATTTTAAAATCTTTTTTACTTTTGCAAAATAAAGCGTTACATTTATTTCTAGCAGAACGGAATTCCTTCCATTGAATAGGATCATTGCCTGAGTGAATAGCTGATAATTTAAGTTTGCCCTAGCACGCATAAGTTGAATAATTGATCATTTAACCAAGGTGCTACTTTCTTCCGAAACACGCTGGCTTTTTAGAGGAGCATGTGTATTGATAACATCCACAAAGTGTTTTGCAAATAAATTGCACACTGGTGTTAACATCACCACTGAATGGAATATCATTCCCAATTTGATTAGTTTCTAAATCCTGAATAAATGCCTGCTCATCAAAATAGCTAGAAAAACCTTTTATTATTTATGATATTGCGTATTAGTATAAGTATGATTTTTATTTTTGTTTTTACTCCAGCGTACATAAAGTATAGAATGATCCCTAATGCCTACATGAATTACACACCTGAATCAGCTATAATTGCACACTGGTGCTAACCCTAACAGGACAAATTTGCCCTAACCCTAACAGGAGAGCAAATTGAGTGAAATGCCCCTTGCAGACCTGTTCGCAATACTGATAAAAGTTAAATGTTTCTAAAAAACTAACCAACCAAGAAAAACAACACTTGTGGCTACTGCAAGAAAAATTAACCTCAAGTATTGCTGATAGTTTAAGGTAAATTTTTCTTTTGTATCAATAAACACGTCTAATCATAACTGAATGGTACCCCTAGGGGGATTAGAACTTGATTATTGTGGAATTTGGATCCCCCGGCGTAGTCCCACAGTTTCATCTAGTCCCCTGCTTTTATTTAGAACGAGCATGGAGGCCAAAAATCCAAGATCCCACAGGAGAAAATCCTTAAATTTTGGCCCATATATTTGGTAAAGTGCTGACCTTATCCATAAATAATATCTCAATTTTTGAGCAAGAAATGTCCCCTCAATGCCAACACTCTTCACATTATATAGAAACTTAAGTCTTGCAAACCAAACTTTAAGCCGATGATTGTACTCTTATACCAACATTGTTGGGTCCTTCCGATATAGTTATAATTATGCAAACAGATGCCAAATGTATTGGTTAAGGACTGTTAAGGAAGTGTGCTGGCTTGATGTTTAGGGCTGTTATTGTTTTTGCAACGATTTCAGTGCTTTGTGGCCACAGGAATGAGTGGGTTTTCTTGATTCTTGAACTATTGATGTCACTCAATTGTGCCACTTTATTCAAAAGTTACGTCTGCTGATTTTGATTCTGAACCAATTTTAGTTACACTTTGTAAATTCTGTGGTGTTAGTTTGTGTTTTCTCTCCCGGGGGAAGGACGTCCTATTTCGATACAAGAGTTGTTTTGCGATTACCGACTCACATGGACTCTATGAAAAAAATCCCTAAGTCTGCTTATTTGCCCCCATTTGCCTGATCGATTCCATCCCAAAACCACTTGAATTCATTCAATTTTTAGCATACGGCAATAAGACATCATTTAAACAATTTTGTTCTGTGAACTTTTAGTTCATAGAAGAAATTAGGAGACGCATTGAAAATTCAATGTTCGCGCCATTTCAAAAAATTCCCTAGACTGCTAGAAGAACTTTTATTCAAATTTAGTTATTATCCATGTACTTGGGGTCCTACCAAGCATATCGACTTCACAAGGTCCGTGCACGTAACATCTACAAATGTTATACGAGACTACTGCGCTCATTACAACACAATGTATACCTGACGTATTCTGCCAAACCACATTTTGCTCATATTTCCTTTCCCAGAATTTGATTTGTTCATAACATCCCTTGTTTTCGTAAAGTTAACATTAGTCGGAATCATTTTATCGGTTATGACTTTTTGCAGCAAAACCATTTGCACCGTTATGGACAGCAAACATGGACCGTATCATGTCCCCCTCAAAACATATACACTGTTTACTGGCATTTATTATGTGCTCATTCCAAATTGCCATAGGTGTTGGCACACAGTGATGGCAAAGAAACTTCCGACCTCCCAACCCCCCCCCCCCCCCCACCCCACCCCCGGTTTCCTGTCAAGTCATTGAAAGTGAATGACTAGCATTTTTCAGTTTGATTGTTTAAAAATTATAATCAAAAGTGTATCAGATATGGTAGGAGATGCAATCCAATGCAGAATTAAGCAGAGGGATCAAATCCATTTTCCATGAGTCAATCAGTTAATCAGTTGAGTGATTCAAAAAATATTATAAAATGTCTATACTGGCATTTCATCAGTTAAATCTATGTTTGCATTATAATTGTTTAGTTTGCAAAATTTTATACAACACAGTGAACATGGGATGTGGAATTCTTTCAGATTTATAACCACGCCAACGTCCCCCCCCCCCCCCCCCCCCCCCCCACCCCCCCCCCCCCCCCCCCCCCAAATACTAGCAGTGGTCTTTGAGGTTCGCAGTCTTACCATGGAAGAGAGTAAGCTTAGATAAGTTACTGGATTGTTAGAAAACAAATTTTCACCTATGTGTTGCTAAGCCTATCTCCTGGGAGGCAGTGAAGGAATAAGGAGAAGGGGAAAGACGAAAAAGTCAGAAAACTGTGTTTGGTCTCGAACCAGGGGGCCACCAAACTACCATGACTGGGGATATCATGCCACGGCGGTGTCGCTGGCCGGTTTTGTGCCCATATAGTCACTCAATCTACCAGGTATGACTGGACCAAAATGCTACAGAAGGTTTTTTGCTGTAACTTGTTGTACAAAACTCCTGACACACTCATATCAAAAGTAGAACTTATGTGACCCAACACCCCCACTTGAAGTTTTGCGCTGATATTTCAAACCTGTTTTCATGTGAGAGCCTAAAAAACATGATTTTCTTAGCTCTTTTTTTTTTGATAGATGGTAAAATTAATATGGTCAAACCAAAATGGGGTCCATTTTTGCTATGACTTCCAACCCAAAGTATCTTTCGCTCTAAGAGTTCACGGAGAAGTGAGACAAAATAGTAGCTTTCTTCCCAAATACAAAAATGGTTGGACCACAACAGTAAAATCTTGGGAGTATGGGGACGATGCATTTAGCGAGTCTTGAGTCTTTCTTGCTGTCCAACAAGGACCCGAGGTACTTAAGGTCTAACCTTTTTAGTTTTGGGTACCGTGTTGTGATGCAGATAGGTTGATGATTCTCGTCCTCATTTGAAGGTAATTATTCCCACGTCTTCTTGGCATTTAGAGGTAGGCTGACACTATCTGCAGCATTCTCAAATGAGGATGGTAGTAGATTATTGTGCAGCACATCACATCCCCTGTTAGAGATGCGTAGTCAAGGTCTTTGAGATGCTGACCCCTCCCTCCCCCTCCCTTAAGTGACGTCTGGAATGCTTGACCGTCTTTTTATGGCTGCTGTCCTACCTTTTACCCAGGCTATTACCAATGACCCACTTTTTAAAAATGTTTCACATACTCAATTGCCACCTTTTCTGGCGTTCCCTGCTAGGCCACACTTTTAGCACAAGTTTGCATAAAATTATCCAGTTTTTTTTTAAAGAATTGAACACACCAAATTCAAAAAATTGTTAGCAACCGACGTGCACATTTTAAAAATGGTTCATTTCATGCAGCAATTTTATAATTTCATGGGCAATTTGGAGTCTAGAAAAGAGGCATCCTATTTTAAACCTCATTGGTCCACCCTTTTAATGACCTATTTTTATTCAGCTCAGTGTACCGAATGAACCCCATATTTTTGGGTAGACAATTGTTATCTGAAAGGGACCCGCGGAAAGGACCATATTTTCATCTGGCCGAGGCACATATACCCATCACTTTGCATAGGGAGTGCCCCCCCCCGGCACTAGTTGAACCAGTGTGTTGAATAAATACTCGCTTGATAAAATGGCTAAAATAAAGAATCTACCATCCCGATTGCAGTCTGCACAAATCATTAGAATGCAAAAATATTTTGGCGGGAAATTGTCGGTCATTTTGAAAATTAAGCATTTACTATTTAAAAAAAACTTTTAATAATATAAATTGCAAGTAGCACAAACATGTTTCAAATAATAAACAGAAAAATGGAAAATCTCCTAAACATGCATTATGAGCTACATACCGTTGTCGAAATATGGGCGAACGCCACGTAAGTAATGCAATTAGCATGTCTTGGCCAGGCTCCCTGTCTACCTTTTTGTATGTTGTTTGGGAGATCTGTTTATGATAGTTCACAGCAAGAGAGAAAACCTTCTGTAGCATTTGTCAGGTGTTTTACCTAGTATTTTACATAGATTGATTGGACTACTATGTGTCTTCGTTCAATGACGCCATTGCTGCAATCCCAGGACTTAGTTCATTTTCTCACTCAGATACATTGGGTTTTTTGGGTGTTTGGTGGCATTAGGGTTAAAGATGCATAGTAAGGTTATCAGCATCCCCGTCAGCAGCATCCTGCCCTTAGCTCATCCAACCAAACATAAATTGCTTGTACAACTTAAAGCCTCTCTATTTTCTCTGTTTTACTTTCGTAATGATTAATCAAGAGTTTCTGTCCAGATAATATACAAATATTCAGTGGTAAAGAGGGTACACACTGTTTCCCGAGGTTACTGGGGCTACAGGCCTATCATCCCTAACAATTTTAGAGGACCTAGTCTTCATAGGTCTACCTACAATGGTTAAACCACTCAACCCTACTACTATGGGTATCCCGCTCGAAACTGACCAGAGACTTGGGACAATCAGGGTTTACCACCCTACTCTTTCCTCGACACTGGTACAGGTTGACCTCTAGACCTGGGACCGATGGTTTCATATCTTTCCCTCCGAGGACGGGACATTCTCGTGTTCATTTTGCCAAAGTCCAAATGAAAGCGGAACTCTAGTTTTTAATCAATAGTTCTTATACAAATTTCAAAAAATTTAATCCAGAATTAGTACCATGATTAAATTCCCCATCTTGTGGCCCTAACCGGGTTTGAAGCTGGGGACCTCCTGCACCAAAGGCAAATTTTTCTTAAATGGACCCTATAAGTGATTCCCCCGAAAGTAATTCAAAATTTTTAAATTTGCAGGATAGCTTAAATGTATGAATAGTTTGTAGAATTCGCCTCAGTTATTTTTTCTAAGCAAATTGATCGAAAAGGAAGAAAACGCATGTCCAAGATAGAAACTCCATTAAATTACTGTTGTAGTAAGTGTCCGTTCGGACAGTATGACTAAAATATCATCCGATTTTGTCTTTTAGGAGGTTTGCGTTTGGTCCTATAAGTTGTGAGGTATGCTTGCTAACCTAACTTGTTACAAACACCAATATCTGATTTTTGATGATTTTATATTTTCTGGTTGAGTCAAATCACTGATAGTGGCTTTACCCAGTGGGCCACACTCCTCCCCACAATGTTACAACATTTTAAAAATAATTACTAAAATATGAAAATGACCACTGAAATCTATGACAAACTGCAGTAATAAGGTCCATGACTTCAACTAGACTACGTGCTAGCGACTATGTCATGCCCATGTCATCTACATCTTATCTCTGGGACATTTGTACAGTTAACGGTGCTTATTTCCGATTTATAAGTATTGTGGTTCTCTACTTGATGTGAAGCCGTGGCACTTGTATATACTCACCATCAAGTACCATGGGAAAACAAACTTGCAATTTTGATGGTAGATGCAATAATGCATGTTCACACCATATGCAATACTCTGCTAATTTGATTTCTGGTTACCCCTAAAACGGCGGTTTTTTGTTTATATCGTGGGAATGAAAATGGATCGAGGCTCAATTGAGGACGACAATGAGAAAAATACGGTCTTTTATCTGCTATCAATCTATATACTTCCGGGTAAATCCGGGGGGTCCCAAAGAAGTCGGAACATGCACCTTTAACCCACCTGGTTCTGGATTAATAGGTACTGTGAGAGTGCTATCTCGGGAGGCCTGAAAAAAATGAGTAGGACTATTGAAAAGGTACAATGGTAAATTAACAGTCTTATCATGGACAATATATCTTGAAAAAATCTCAAGAGTAGTGGGCTACCACGGATGACTGCTGTAGTGTAGAAAGGGTTAGCATAGAAGTCAGTAGTAAGGAAGACCCTTCACATCCCACCCCACCCACCCCCCCACACCCCTCCCCCCCCCCCCCCCCCCCCCCCCCCCACCCCCCCCTTAGTAAGCTCAACCAAAAGGGTGAACAGCTGGGAAACAGCTACTGTAGTATCATGATTTACATCTCTTTTGGGAAGTTTTACTCATTTTAACACTAAAGCATCCCTGAATAATCCAATTATGTCATTAGTGGTAAAACAAAGATGACGATTCAAAAAAACAACAGAAATTTGACACTGCCTCTCACTGGTGAAGCTAGAGCATGAGTGCAAATTTTATAGTTGACTTGGGTCATTCACAGTCAAAATTTTGTGGAATTTTCAGGTCGTAGCAGCTTTGCACTTCCAGAAACATGTTTTTTACGACAAAACCATCACAAAACTGTTAGTAATGAGAAAAAGTTTTAGTCTATGAGTAAGTCTGTGATAAGGCAAGTGGGGACAAGCATCTGTGGGAGCAGA
Organism: Ophioderma brevispina; assembly: GCA_023653785.1. Taxonomy (NCBI): domain Eukaryota; kingdom Metazoa; phylum Echinodermata; class Ophiuroidea; order Amphilepidida; family Ophiodermatidae; genus Ophioderma; species Ophioderma brevispina. The sequence continues at coordinate 26,872 of JAMKCH010023538.1, forward strand.
AATATTTTCCACAATTTGTATTACCATGAGGAGTAACTTCTATGAAGTTAAACTATGTGTGATAGGATTCATACGGTATACCTTTCTCTATAGTCTCAGAGTACAAGGACACAGCAGGAGGGGGTCCTTCAATGTACATGGCTGCCAGCAAGTGATGTTAGGAAATCTATTCTTGAAACCATACCCAAAAAGATATACAAATTAAAAGTATATATGTCTTGTTTTATGTGTCCTCAATTTTACCATGACATAATACATTTTGACCATTATTGATATTTTCCATCTCCTCGGTAAGTTACCGATATTTAATTTATTAGCACTTTTTGTGGTCATGCAAGCAGAATGACACTAGAGATACTTAGAGTGTTGTGTCTGTGGGTGTTTGTGTTACAAAAATGTGCACCATGCACGTATTGGACTCGTACTTTATTACCCAGTGTGCCAATTCCCTCATACTGGGTCAGAAAAACCACTGGCCAAGAATCACATGGGGTGTACACAAATTGACTTCTGATGACCCAGACAGCAACTTGTTGGCAATAATACATTAGAAATGTTACCACCACAATGAATTTTTACCACATTATTGTTTCTGTGTTAAGTGAGGATATACGGAAAGTTACAAGAAGGTTGTTACATGTAGGTGTTAAATTCATTACTACCAAAGTAATTTGATTATAGATTCGATCATTTGATTGATGTTAATCAATCCATTGGTTGTGGATCTGATTGATTGGCAATGATTGGTTAACTTGAATCTGCAATGGTTCTAACTTGAATGGAATATGTGATTAGTCTTCAGCATTAACCATCGTCTACGAAGGGGGTGGTTACCACCAACTTCAAGTTTTTTTCCGCATTGTCAAAAAACCGCTTTTATGGTGCCAAATTATTAATGTAATTGTCAATTGCCATTTTACACTCCTTTTCATGCAAAAACAAAATCCACCGGGGTAAGGTTAGATTATGCAGGGTGACCAAAGTGATGGATGGGGGGTCCCCCCTTTGGGAGAGAAGTACAAACATGCCTAGTATGATACGGATTACCACAGTGGCCGTAATTTTGGTACCAATAGATGGGCTATGGTCCTCCCTTTCCATTGATACCAAAATGAGGACAAACATGCCTAGCCAATTTCAACACAATGACATAATAAAGTTCGCATGTCAGCAAAAACTCAATTTTACATAGACACACAGGGTATATTGAATAAGGAAAAATGCCATTTTGGACAACAAAGTTCGGGTATGTCCGAGTTTGATTTTGGGAGTTTTATGACAAAAAATGGATTAGGTAGAGGGTTAAGTGTACTGATTTGCTGAGATGTTTTTATGACCTTGTCTAGAATGTTTTGTTCATCTAGATAAGAGTAAAAAAGTGGATGTAACATTGCCACAACATAAACCTGGTTTTTCATGTAGGATTAGTGGCTATTAATATGCTCAGGAGTACTTTTTAACCATAATATCTAAATTCTCTCATTAGATTTGGTTAAATAAAGTGTTTACTTTTTGAGAAAAAATACTTTATAATTTTAAATTTTGGAGGAAAAATAAAAACACCTTTAACTTAAAATAGAAACTCTTAATTTAAAAAAAATGATTCTCTATCAATGACACCTTATTTTGTTAAGATAGAAAGTCTAGTTCATTCACGAAACAAGATTGACATTCTAGTATTCCTAGAAAAATTTATTGTAGTTATTGACAAGTACTATTATTACCTTAACACCTAAAATTTGTCTTGGCTAACACAAAAGAATAAAATTTATACTTAAAATACAATACATTTGAAACCATAATAAAATGCAAGTTTTAACTTAAAGTATTTTTTTTAATTGAAAATTGGCATGCAGGTTTTTGTCACCAATACCCACATCCCACTCAATTTTCAACAAAATCTATTCCAGAACTTCCAGCTGATGATCCTACCTTTAAGTAAAAAAGATAGTTGTATGTCAAATATATTTACATTTGAAATTACCTTCATTTGTCAGTTTATAACATATTACATTGCATTCCCACAGTTACCTGCATAAATGTTTAGATTCTTAATACTAATATACCCAAAGATAAATGAATATTCTATTTACAGGTTTTCAGAGCTTTGCTTCATCAACAGATTTTCTGGGGTAATGGTGTAAGGGTTATACTTTTATAAGTCAATATCCTGCCCACTGAAAATGCACCCATATCTTCAATGGTAGGATATGCTTCTCTACAGTCTGAGTAATAATTTGTTGGACAGAATCAAACACAAGTGCGCTTGGGCTGTGTGAGCCAGGAGGAACATCTTTTTGCACTGCGTAATTCGACAAAGTATGTGCTGAACCTCTGCATATCTTGTTGCGCTAACATGAGGTGTTCATATCTCCTGTCCAATTAATTTTTAATCCCACTCTGGGAAACATTAAATGCTTAGCATGAGAATGCTTGTCTAAACCACTGGTTATTGAAGCTCTAAATTACCTCAGTTTAAGTATGGCTGTAGAACAAACTTTATTATGCTCTTTGACTGTAATTTGATTCAAAGTGGAAAAGGGTGTGGCCAGAAGTTAAGGAGTTTTATGGCAAGTCTGTCAAAGTCATAACTCTATGATGTTTCAATTCATGCACATCACAGCTAGGAATTGTAGACATACTTGATATCCACTTTCACCCTTTCATTCAGCAATTCTATCAAGTATATACTTGGTACGCTCATTTAATGGTACAATGAGAGGTGTCCCTTAAAATGTCCCTTAAAAATTGAAAGACCTGATTTTTGCACTGATCTAAAGCATTCTATCAAAATTGTTCCCTTATCTGAAAGGTTTAATTATTTCTTTAGAATAAAAATTGTGAAATTTCTTTTCCTTTTGGAGGAAATACAAAATTCGGCCTATGATTTATATTAAAATGTAAGCATTTCAAAATCACCTTTTGTTTAAATTTTAAGGCATTTCTGTAGCCATATACGAGGTAAGAAATCTATTGAGTGTCTAAAATATGAAATCGCTACTTATGACACTATATGGATGCCTTGAAAATTTCCCCACAGGGTATTATTTGAAGCCTTTTGATGTTATAAACATGATACAGGGCTTTTTGACTTCATTTAATGAAAGTTGATGATGAAAGTTAATTAATTTTTTTGCCAGATGGGGGTCCCCCAGAGGGTGTTTTGAATCAACCCCACATTGCATTGCAATGTGCCTATACTGTACTGTACTTAACACATGTCAGTACTTGGGGATAAAATGTGTTCAAGAAGTTTAAGAACCATAAGACATTTCATGATCATGCAAAAAAATTCCTTAAGTACTAGCACCTTGTGGGTTAAAATGAGTTTAAAAGTCAAGGTTTTTATGTGTTAAGAATAGGATTTTGGTGAGATCACATGACCTTATTAAAGTGATATTTTCAAAACCTGGTGGGATGGACTCAATACCCTCTGGGGGTCCCCATAGACAAAATCCTGATGTAATAATACAATATGATATTTGATTTGAAATGATACATGATATATGATGACATATAAAGATATGATAATGACATAATGATATGATATACAATATAATGATATACACTTATGCAATTACAAAGTAAAACTCTTTCTGCTAATCCTGCTCAGCTAATCTTCACATCATGTTTGAAAAAACATTTATTTCCCTGGAAGGAGATTCTGATTATTGTAAAATTATTTCGTAAGCATGGTCAGAGAGGTTTGAGTCAGTTTTAGTAAATCCAAAGTTGCAATCAGCCTCGGTTTTTCCTCCTCGAGGCACTGGCATGAAAAAAAGCATTTGCCTGGGAAGGAGCTTCTTAGATTCCTCACTTTTTTTTTGAGCCATCTTCAACAAATCCTTTTTCCTTCCCCCCATCCAATAAAGGTCAAAAACATTCTTAAATAAGTAATTATGCATATCAAGTATAAATATAAGCACCAAACAAGACAATTACCTTTTAATACCAAAAATTGTGTACTGTGCTTGTATATTATATACTTCAAAAAAGGGTACTGTATTCATCCTAATACACGCCCATGATACTTCAAAGGTGCAATGAGAGATTATGAGACACCCAAATATTGTATCATAATAGTAATTTCATAATAAATTAGACACCCAATAGATTTCTTACTTTGTATTTGGCTACAGAAATGTCTTAAAAGAGAGAAAAAAGGTAACTTTGATTTGCTTATATTTCAATGTAAAACATAGGCTGAATTTCATATTTGCTCAAAAAAAAAAAAAAAAAAAAAATCGACTATAATAAACCTGTACCGGGGGGGACTGATTTGAGGCCCAAAAAATGGGGTCTCCGAAACTAGGTTGTCAGAAAATTTAAGAAAATAAGCTGCGATCTCCCTCAATTCCCAGCTACTTTTTGAGGAGTTTTGAAGAAAATTTGGTAGAATGTGGCTTTGGACATGAAAAGTAGGCTCTATGGAAATGGTCCTAAAATGGGGGTCACTGGAACTGAAAAAGAGCCTGAAAATGAGGGACTTATTTAAGTGGTACATAACCATACTTCCTCCCAATGTGAGAACTTATATTATATACTTCAAAAAAGGGTACTGTATTCATCCTAATACACGCCCATGATACTTCAAAGGTGCAATGAGAGATTATGAGACACCCAAATATTGTATCATAATAGTAATTTCATAATAAATTAGACACCCAATAGATTTCTTACTTTGTATTTGGCTACAGAAATGTCTTAAAAGAGAGAAAAAAGGTAACTTTGATTTGCTTATATTTCAATGTAAAACATAGGCTGAATTTCATATTTGCTCCTATAAAAAATTAGAAATTTACAATTTTTGTACCAAAGAAACATTTTTCAACTTAATCCTTTAAGATGGGGATTTTTTTTGATGGAAAGGGCAAAAATCAGTATTTTCGATTTTTTTTAGGGACACCTGATATGTGAAATATCTCGTTGCACCTTTAAGACTCAGGCTCATTTTCAATGACAAAATATAAAATTCAATTTGCTCTCAAATGATTGACTACGGTCATATTATGATACCAAACACTTCCCATGATTGTAAAAAGTTATTTTTTTTTGTCACCAAAATGTTTTAAAATTGACTTATTACATGATTATCCTGGACTCAACTAATTGATTCTATAACCAGAAAAGTGACAGATCAGCCAAACAGCATGCATGCCAAGGGAATAAACTCAAATGTGAATTCTTGTTGTGTAACACAGTGAGTGTAGGTTTTCTTAATAAACCACTCCGTAGTGGTTTCATTACAAAATCATTCCATTTACACATAAAGATGTTGTTTGGTACTAACATTTCAGGTGAGAGGAGCACATGAAGAAGTCACATTGCAACCATGAAAAAATATGGGTTTGAACCAATTTTGGAGTACACATCTTTTAAAAATATGTCTTATGGCAACGATGCTGAAAAAAGATCACTTTTTTTTTAAAATTTTTAAAATTAAAATAACAAAGGACTTGCTGAACACATTTAAATACACATTAAAATTAACACTTTCACAATCAATAAGTGAATTCCACACCAATAAAACCCTGGATTAAATATTTAGAAATAATTGTCATTTTTTTTAGAATGGGTGCTTATTAGACATGGGCATTATTAAGGTAGAATCCAGTACATGGTGCACCAGTGCTAAAAATATAAACTGTAAGAAAGATCATCTCTAAATATTTCGCAACTTATTACCTCCATAATAGACCATTCCATCATTAAAAAAGTTACACTTGGTAGGTCATGGAAGTTGATTCTATGGCTTTGAATGGACTTCCAGACATAGGTGTGCCATCAATATTTACATGAATATAATTGCCAATTTTATCCAAGATAGTCAAATGTAGTATGTACCATGTCATTGTCTCTAACTTCAAGTTTTTCACAACCTTCTTCTACCTTGGCCTTCAAACCTCAGCACCACCAATTTTAATGGACCTTTTTTCCCCCAAGTCTACAGTCGCACTGTTGCTTGCAATACCATACTTCCTTTCGCTGGGCTGCCGTAATTGAATTGTGCATTTATTGGATCGTCTCGTGGTCTACGTTGAGGTAATAGGGGTGACGGTGGAGCTGGCCCAGGCTGGTTTTCGTCTTTCTGAGCAGGGACTTTTTCCCATTCGGATTGGTGCAGGCAGCTGGTTGAAGGCCGGTTGTCCATTTATTTCGTACAAATGCTGGGAGTGATCTCTTTGAATTGTGTTAGAACTGCAGTAATGGTTTGAAGTGAAATCCAGTTCATTCGTGTGCGCAGCATCTCGGGTTCACAGCATTTTCAATTCATTGTAGGCGCCCAGGATTTGGGGTCTGTGATGTCATAAGCTGGGATGGATATCAGGTCAGCAGGCGCTTTCAGCAAACTCACAGGCATGTCTATTTTTATTTGGGCCCAACCAAAAAACAATTTTGAGGGAGTCACTGGTCTTTAAATTGGCGACAGACAGTCTTTCAGTCTGGAAGAGAGTTTTCAAGTTAGCTTTGGAGCTCATTGTAACGAAGTCTTTAAGTGTATACCTGCGCACAGATTCATACATAACTTTCTGTTTTTGGGTTGTTGAAATAGTCCAGCACAAGCGTTTTTCTCTCGCCCTTCTCCGAGTACGCTCGATTCTGGTCACTTCTGATTTTTTCTTGTTTCATTTGCTCAAAGTTCGAATCCTCTGATATCACCTTAGATTTGCATCTGCCAGCTGCTGTCAGGTCTACTGAGATTCGTGCCACGGGGGTGGCTAGTGGACCACATATTCCACAACCTGCCATCTACAATCACCTCTCTGCAGTACAACAATTTTCATGTCTGCTTAGGGTTCTTCTCACACTCATTTTCACCAATGGATTCATTTTTCTTTCTTGTACTCGTCATGGTAACATCTTATGATTATGAAAGAGCTGCATTTTGCGGTGATTATCCCGCAGTTTTGCATTGAAAACACCAGCATCTGACCATAACTTTAGTCCTACTCCTTCATCAACATTACCACAGACCACATCATAATTACAAACCTTTTGGTGTTCTTTCATGGTGCTATGATGAGATGTTAGCAGGGCAAGCTATCACTGGTTCCCCTGTAAATTCACTTCACTTCCTTGTTACAGCTAGGGCACTTCTAAAGCCGAGGCTTAACCGGCTGCACAGCGGATCAGGCAGCCTTGCAGTAGGAGTGCAAGCAAGGCAAGCATTTACTTGTGGTTACCTTTATCATATGCCTGCATCACCGCTACACATTTCAATAACTTGTCCTTAAAATCAGGTTTCCCTGGTAGAGGAGGAGGAGGCTTCTTTGCTGCCATGTTGCCAAGTGAATAGTGTTGCTGTTGTAGTGCAGTGATACTGTAACAGGATGCTGTAAAAATTAACAGGAAGTTAATTGTCAAAATTGTAGCAAACCGTGTATAGAATAGATTCCATTCCATTTAGTTCATCTGATCTGCTAGGCTTGATAAACACAATAGTGTGAAGTCAAATGTAAAATAGCTGATATGAGTTAAGTTTCTATCATTGTTCAGCTTGGGTGTATTATGTGGTATATTAGTGTCTATCAAAACTCTTGTTGCCTGAATGAAATGAAACCAACATCTTTCAGATGGGTAACTTTGACTTGGTACATGCAAACACACACATTTCCTGGTACTGTGGTAGTACTATTGTTCAATTTAGAGGGATGTTTGCTCAAGGTTAAATAAAGCAGTGTAGTAAAGATTGAAAATTATTGTGATGTTTAAAATTGGCATTACTGCAATAATGTGTGAAAATAAAATCACCTTAAAAATATCGAACTACACAGTATATGTTGATTGTCGGAGAGTCTTACCTACCATAGCTGCCCTTTGTTATTATCCATTAGTACAAGTAAAATTTGCTTGTATGTAGAGGTTAGCATTGGAAACCTAATGGTTCAGTTCAAGAGATTTAGTCATCAAAATTGATAAGTAAATGTGGATTTATGGTAGGATTAGGCGACCAAAAAAACAAACCCTGTTTTACGGGCCCGACCGACCCTGAATTTTCAGTTTTGCAATTTATTTTTTTTTAGTTTTTCCAAAAATCATTTGTAAAATCAGCATGTTGTTAGGCTCAAATTTACAATTGGCTAATTCTTTTTAGGGAAAATTTTGCTTTTGTAAAATAAATTTTCATTTTTCTTCTGATTTTTCAGATTTTTGGGCTATTTTAGGACAATTTTGACCTCAGGAAGAAAATAAAAATTAAAAAAAAAAATCGACTGAACGACCGACCCTACTTGAAAGGTCCGCTCAGCCGTAAAACGGGGTTTTTTTCGTCGCCTTACCAAAAGATTTTGTTACCCAATTTGCAGGATCAATAACGTGTTTCATTGCACTGTGCCACCCCCCCCCAAGAGGTACAAGGATGTGTGGTGAAAAAGGTAATAATTTCAGGTTCTCATGAGCAGCTATGATCCACTAAATTACAGAAGCTGGTACTGGTATTTTTATCGGGTAATTTTCTAAAATTATTTCATAAATCCACTACTCATTTTTCATTTTTTGAAACAAAATTTCATTTGAAAATTTAGCTCAGTTTGTTTACAAATTAAAGCAATATTAGCACTTTTTTTGAAGAGCGCCCCCAATTTTTCAAAAAAATTGAGATTTTTACACGGTTGCATTGGTAACTGGCTAGTAAACTATACCTGTGAAATGGTTAAGCTCTACAATGTCTATGTGTCGCAAACGAAGGAATTTTGTAACTAGAATAATTAATATCGTGATCCCGATAATAATTCAACAGCTGCTGGAAACTGCCTTCCAATATGAAATAGCCGGGAAATAGCACCATGTACGCTCATCTATTAGTTGTTTTATTGGTTCAGGCAAGTCATGTTAGAGGTCATTTTCTTGAGGTGGCACTATTTCATCATGGACGGACATAAACTTAGCATTTCCAGCTCTGCCGTTAAGTACAATCTAGGATCCCAATTCTAATTACAAAAATCGCTCATTTTATGATAAATACGCATTTTTGAGCATTCTCGTTCACAGGTGTAGTTTTCTAGACAATTAACAACATAGCTGTGCAAAATATCAAATTTGGAAAATTTTCTTCAAGTTCTTCAAGCTTTAAGCTCAGTTTTTGTTTTGAATTTAATTTTTTCTCTCATTTTCATAAAAAATTAGGTATATTTACTGGGTGAGTTAACCAGCTGCACACCCCCATCCAAACCAAAATCAACAACCCTGGACATTTACAAATTTAGAAAAATTTGTATCCTCAAAACTTCTTATGAACCTTTAAATTTCCATGTGGCAACCATGTCACTAGCTCCTAGTCACTGTAATATTTCCATGACTTTGGGAGTCGCTTTCTTGTGCAGTGAAGTGAGTCATGAATAGAACTAATGGAATGTATGACATAGGTCATTGGTATACCTACCTTGATACTATGGACAGACTTGGCATTATAGTTTTGCAACTGAAAAATTCATACTTGCATGAAAAAGGCTTTGTCATCCAATTGTTTGGAATACTGTAAATTCACTGAATTGACTTTGTAAATGCATGCATGATTGGTTACAGTTTTCTGTGTTTTTGTCTTCATGTACTTATATGGAGTCTAGACTGCATTTTGTGGTTTTAGCATCTTTGGTATATTATCATTCAGCAAATACCCATAAATGGTGATTTCCAAAATATCAGCTGAATGTGATATAGCATTTTCATTGTTAGGAACAGAGCTCTATCACAGTACTATGTTAAAGGTGCTTGCTTCAATTTTTGTGTAGCTTGTTCTCGATTTGATTTAGCCTGGCACTAGCATACAATTCCCACCAAGTATTGTGGGAAGCAAACTTTCAGTTTTGATAGTACTAGAAGCAATAGGCCTAATGCACATTGCAAGGCCCTATTCACTACTTTGCTGATATTGATGGATAACCATTAAAATGTCATTTTGTTTGTATCTTGGGAAAGGAAGGTATTTGGAAACTAAAGTTTCAGGGTGACAATGGGAAAATATGGCCTTTCATCTAATATCAAAATGGATGCTTCTAGATTTAAAAACATGTTATTGTTAAAGCACAATTGATGGTATGGTATAGCCAGATTGATGCCTCTGGAAACTAAGAAAAATGAAAAGCTTATAGGGAGACAAGGAGATTTTTCTGGAGGATACAAATTTGCACTAGATTAGTTGGAGAACACCTATTGAGAACCTTTCTAAGGATTATTGGACAAAGGAGTAGAAAAGGAAACCAAAATGCTAAGTTTTGAATGTGCTTGCTGCCCTTAGAGAAGCATGTTTGGATTTTAGTGCATGACAGAAAATACAAAACCATCTTTTTGGGCGAGGGTAGCCTACGGGCTACCCGCTCTTTTTGCTTGGGTTTTGACCTACTTTTCAAATAGCAGTGTTGCAGAAAATCAGGGTTGTAGCCAGCACAATTTTAGTGGTGGGTGTTATTTGACAAAAATTTGACATATTTTATAATGTTATGCCTAAAATTGTCAACATTACATTTGCATAAAATGATTAAAATTGTCCATTTTTTGCTCTAGAGTTAAAATTGGTACTTAGTGGTGGGCTCTGAAGCCGAGTGGTGGGCTCTGCCGCCCACCACCGCCCATTGTAGCTACATCCCTGCAGAAAATATTTGTGCCATTTATATCCTCTAAAATCTTCATGTATGATAGTTTATGAAATGTTGTGCAATTTTACGTCATATGGATATGTGCTCAATAAGATAGGCCCAGCGAAAACATGAACGTACATTTACAAAAAGATATTAATGTTCAAATTAAATACAAAACGATCACACTTCCACACTTGCTTACCATCATGAGCGGTATGCACTAAAAACACGATGGGGTAACACCAAAATAGAAACATGAATATAGAGGGCATAACAGGCAACAGGGGAGTGCGGCCAAGAAATCCCAAATTTAATAGACATCGCCATTGACTTAACACGTAAAAACAAAATATTGACGAAAAATTATGAAATTAGTATATGTTGTCAAGGAATATTTTTATTTGTAATTTTTTACAGTGATTTGCTGGTTAACAGCTTGTTTAAATCGTTATGAGTGGCTGTGCGTTGAATTAACGGATGCTTAGAGGGGGATGGCCCGATATAAGGATATGAAGTTTTCATCTTGATAGATCGGCCTTCACCCCAAACCCCATCTGTAAAGCTTCACACCAATATTTCAATCCATTTGGCTGTGAGAGCTAAAAACGTGACTTTGTAAGCCCCATAGAGTACTGTGTACAATTAATATTGGTCGACCAAAATGGGGCACATTTTCGCTCATAACTTCCAAACCAAATATCCTTTTGCCCTAATATTTCACCGGGTAAATGAGAAAAATAGTAGCTTTATTCTGATACCAAAATGTTGACTACTTCAGGTAAAATCTGGGGCTTCTGGGAACGAGGCTATTAGCGATCGGGCCATGGACCTTTAAACGTTTGGCACCACATGCAGCAAGTCGTGGGTGATATTATCGGTGGCAATATCAATAAATAAAAATTCCTTTAAAAAGGAAAGGGCGAGTCAAGAGGAAATATCCATGTAATTGGTATGTGAAGGTATTAGTAAGATGATTGCTTTATTTTGTAATACTTGAGCCAACGGTTCAGATGATATAAAAAATCCTTATTTCTTTTAGGTAAATCAACGGTACTATGCTGTGGATCACGAAATGCCCATTTAAAGTGACCGGAGGAGATATTTTTAGGATACGAATTTCTCTAAAATTTCACTGGATCACTAAGTATGTGCAAAAAGTCACATAAGTCAACTTGCAAAAACTCCCACAAATTGTCATCTTATTTATCCCTTCCCATACCTTTTACATGGATATTTCCCCTTGACTCGCCCTTTCCTTTTTAAAGGAATTTTTATTACTATAGTGCTTCTACCTTCCTCGAGTAACACAACAGTCACTGCATTAATCACAAGAGTTGATTCAAAGCACTGGCGTACGCACGCATGCATTTAAATGCGGTCTTCAAATATACACTCAAAACAGCTGTACGCGTTGACGTGAGAGTATAATACTATAAGACAGCATTTTGGCTTATTCACTGCAGGAGTGATTTAATACATTAGGCCCTCAGCTACCAAGGTTTTATTGCCCTGTCGGAGGTCAGAAGGTTGAGAAGATCATTCTTATCCAAGTTTTAGGACAAAAAAGTAAAGCTTTCTGAATACTTAACCAATGGGAATGGTCTTTGTAGTAAATTAAAGCTAAGAAAATGAGCATTCTGTTGATCACACAAGTTGAGATATATGCCACTTAAAAATGCAAAATGGCAAGTAAAATATGCACATAGTTTCTTTTGTGACTCACTCTATGTAAATGGTCATTTTAGGGAATATTTTCTGAAATAGCAAATTTTAATCTTCAGACATATTTTGTTCATGTAGACAAATGGTAATTGCCACCATCTTTCTCATTTATTTGATGTTAAAAATTAAGAAATGGATCCAAAGATTCTATCTGAATCTACATATTTCCGTTTTAATCAAAATATGCGGAAACTTAGAATTTTATCACTCTTTTCAGCTAATAATATCACATAAAGTGATATATAGTTTATTTGGCTAAATAGAGTACAATTCTCCTTTCATTTGATACATAAATCAGTCTCCTGGTATGTAAAATAAAGGTTTTATAACAGCAATATGACTTTAGGTGTTTTCTAAAAAATATGAAGGAAATAGTAAATTTTCACCCACAACCCGGTGGCTGCTGCATGCAAAGCTTTGATTTTTGGATTCAGCTGAAAATTCTGGATAAGAATGATCCTCTCAACCTTCTGACCTCTGACAGGGCAATAAAACCTTGGAACCTGAGGACCTATTAGTATTTAAAGCATTTTAAATATGAAAAAAAAAGAAAAACAAAGCAAAAAGAAACAAACAAAAACATTTTTTTTTTTAAATTGGGGTACAATTTTCTGAAAATGTTCTTGTGTCTCTTTAAATAAAAATGGGCAATGACCTCATAGTGACCTTTATTGTTTCAAAGATTAAATTACTCTGGTTTTAGCATAAGTTTCATCAAACTATATCCTCTGATGAAAAGATTAACTAACAGTGACACACAAATCGACAAGTGGACACAGATGCACAGATATTGCTAATACATAAGATCAGATTTTGCTTTGCAGTCTGGCCAAAATTGTTAGATATTAATGAAAGTTACACTGTCAATTTAAAAAATAAAATAATCTAATGAAATACCTGAAGTGTTTAGTAGTTCTCTCTGCAGCCTCTATCAGCTTCTATCAGCAGACCATGAATTGGTTAATTTGTTGGTGGAGGATGTAGTGATAACAACAGGAACATTCGGGTAGTTGTTTCCTGTATATTACGCCTAACCACTACACTGCCGGCTGTTTCAACACATACAGCAGATGAACAATAAGTGTGCACCTCTTACACAAACTTATAGAGGTCACTCTTATTGTATCTGGCCTGTTTCACAGGTAGATGCAACTTTTGTCAACCAAGGGGTCCAATTTTCAAACTTGGTTAAAACTTTTTGTTTGTGTTTATTCTTGAGGTTAAGTATCTATATTTTAGTATTGTTAGGGTCTGGAGCTTAATCTTGTGTACTTACCCAAATATTACATTTCAATTTGTGATAAATACACATATTTTAAGGAAAATATGTATTTTTTTTCTAGAGTTTCTAAAGTGTTTATGGCACATGAAATTAATTGTGTTTACTTTTGGTATTTGAATATACCTGCTATACAATTATCTGTCCAAGTATGAACATTACAGATAACGTTTTGAAAATTTTATGCTCCATTTTATGTCTTTTTAAAGCCAAAAATGGGTACTTTACATGAAAAAGTTTAATAAAATAACTACATTATAAACAGAACTCACTCCTTTTCCATGAATTACTAATTCAATGTATGGGAAACACATACAAAAAATTTGGACAAATTTTGTCCATTATAACAAAAAAATAGTGGGTAAATTGGTAAATTGCTGGACGTGACTGTGAACGGAATTTTTGACCTAAAAAAAGGCCTGTTGAGATATTACTTAATAATAATCTGCTTTTGAGGCTACTCCAGGTAAGGTCCTATACTAACAGCAAAAAAAACCTACCTGTATTGAACTCCATGCCTTTCTAATATTCCAAAACTGCTTAATTTACATCGGTATATGTTTGCTACTTGGCAGGATGTGACTGTGAACGGAAATTGTGGAAGTTCAAAATTGCATTTTTTACTCTAACCAAACATACTTGAAAATAAATTTCCCATTCACTTTCCCATGCATCAACTGTAAACATACTATAAATTCAAAGCAGTAGCTCTATTAATTTTAGAGATATGGGAGCAACAATGGCAGGACGTGACAAGTGGTTGGACGTGACAAGTGGTTGGACGTGACAAGTGTGAACGGAAAATCATATTTGGTGATGCAAAGCTATTTGACCATATTACCTCAAATTGATACCATTGATACCAAGTACCATTTGATAGCTTGCCTGAAGATGTTGTAAATACTAAACAACACCAGAAAGCAGTAAATCCCAAACTAAGTTTAGACAAATCCAAAAAATGGCATCACGTGACAAATTTGTGAACAGAAAATTGTGAACGGATGTTCAAATTGCTCCAAAAATCCTAGTTTTCAAACCAGGGGAATCAACTTTGGCATACATGATTTGCAGAGTGTTTACGATGTATTGACTTAACTAATCATCCATGACATCAACTTTTGTCTTTTTTACACAGGACAGAAAACTTTGTACAAATGTGAATGGAAAATGTCACATCCTGCCACTCGTTTTGGCAGGGTTCAAAGTCCCTTTAAAAGGCTTTACAAAAATTTTTTTTTTACTTGTTTAGAAAGCACTACTAAATATCTCAATAAAATAAATCAATTTGATTGGATCAACAGGGTTATAGTGGTAACTGAAAACAAAAATACATGTTTTTAGGGTTGACAAAAAATTGACAAGATTTGACCACTTGGGACTGGCTGTCTCCTGAAATACATTTCATATTTACTCAGTACTCACAGATTAAAAATACATAAAATCAGCACATTAAATGATAAAACAGTAGATGTAAGAATAAGGATGATATATTGCACAACTAAATTACCAGTTCAAATTTGACACTTCTTGAGATATAGATTATAAAAACCATTGAGTACCAAGGGTAGCCCAAAAGGCCTCTTATAATAGAGCGGGAGCAAGGACTTGGGTCAAACA
>JAMKCH010023539.1:0-20935 GCA_023653785.1 Ophioderma brevispina
TAAGTGTTTTACAACCAGTGACAACAATTAAAATTAGGATTTTTGGCCGCCCTCCCCGGAAGAAATTACGAATTTAAAAAAAAAAAAAAAAAAAAAAAAATTTCTTATTTTATTTTAAACTATTTATTTATCGTTATTTAATTATTCCAAGCATGATTTTAAAATTCAGAACAACATTATCATAGGTTTAATGTTAGAAAACAAGTACATAAAAATAATATTTGCGAGGGGAAACAAAATACCAACAGAAGGGAGAATTAAAACAAATTAATTGTTGGAATATCGGACTAACAAATGAAAACTCAATATTACATGGCGAAAAGGGGGGGGGTTAGGGTAGGACAAAGATCTGTCGATTTGGCATTTGGGGATTTCCAAACGGTAGTTTGGGGAACTGCTTACGGCATAATATGGCAAGTCTCGGTACCTGTGACATGAAAAAAATATCCTCTTAAACCTTTGTTCAAAAGATCTAGTATATATCATGATAAATAAGAAGAAAAAAATATTGACTTCAACATCCGCGGGGTTAGGGATTAACCCTGCTGCAAAATAAGTGTAATTTCGAATAACGGTCATTGGAGATTTAAATATTCGTGACCAAGCATAGTCTTTAGTCAAGTCTGTGTGTAACCGTTAATATGTGTAAGAGCGCCCACCTACCATGTACCGTTAAGTCCTTGAAACAGACTAGCACCCGAAATGTGCCGTTTTGAATTGCTGTTGCTGTGAGGTTGGCTGTCCTACCCCCCTGATGGCGAATTCCTGTTAGTTCCCGTCGCTAATAAACTCGTAGGAGTTAATGGTAAGAACGAAAAGGGGGATCAAATGAGGTCGGTATTTTTAAACCTGTCCAGGAATATAGATTTTCAATAGCTGTCAAAACGTACATACGCGTTTGTATATAAAGCTTCGCCTCGCGCTCGCTTATTATATAATTGGCAAAATTTGCAAGCATGGAAGGGGCGTTGAAACTCGCTTACTAGGCAATGTGATGATGTACTTGGTGAGCAATAAAAGACCAGGTGCCGAAAATTAACAGCGACATCAAACAATTCCGTGTTCCCGCGGGCATTGGTCCACTCATCATGATCAGACTTTGCCATAATTGGGTTGTCATGATATAACTACAAAATGGTGTTTCACTGTGAAGTTGTATTCTGTCAACATTTATGCCTACGCTGCACTATATTGTCATGATTGTTTACCACTGTGTCATAATCCTTGACTTTGTTTCACTACAATAAGATTAATGGAAACGAAAAAAAACTAAAAAATCGTTATTTTGAGCAGGATGTGAAAAATTATGTTTATTTGATTGAGAAAAAAATATTTATAATTATGATTGAGATTTATTCGTTGGATTTATAATTACGACATAATCCTAGTTGTACATCTATTACCGTCCATTTAGGTAGTGTCACTAATTTCACACCATCTCGCTATATTTGCTTTCTTTTTTTTGCAAGGATAAGCCCTCTTGATTTTTTTTGATAAACTCGTTTACCAACCTCCACGTTGGGCCCAAAGAGCTATACACATGCGTCACTATATTGTTGTGGCGGAAGTTGTAAAATATGACCCATGGACATCGTTAAACACGATAAAAGTATAGTTTGTTTGAGCTCACTACATATCGAGTGGTTTAATTATTATAGACTTTTAAAATATCAGCACAACATTATCAAGGGTTTATTTTTAGAAAACAGTACATAAAAAATGAATTGCGAGAGAAACAAAAATACAAACAGAATGGAGAATTAAAATAAGTAATTGGAATATCGGACTATAAATGAAAACTTCAATATAACAATTTTAAAGATGACGCGGCCCTGTCGGTACCCGTCGATTAAAACTCCGTAGGAAGTTAATGGTAAGAACGAAAAGGGGGATCAAATGAGGGTCGGAATTTTTTACCCTGTCAGACTGTAGATTTTCAATAGCTGTCAATGTACCGCGTTTGTCTATAAGAGCTTCGCTTCGCGCTCGCTTTATAACGCAGGAATTAATAATATAAGTGTGATCATTATACAATGTTGAATTGGCCTTTATTTAGGAATTATCACACCGAAAGTTTGCGGACTTCCCGCGGGGACTTCCCGATCCCTATAGCGGACCCCTAGCTTATCCATTGTTACCACAATAACACAATAGATGCTTTATGAGGAAAACTTTGTCGGAATTGCAACTCCCCTCCAGTGAAGGTATTATACAAATTACTGTTTGGCGAGGCCTATTTTTTTGTAAGTGTAGGCCTACCATTTTTAATAGAAATGTCTGTTGAAATATCAAATATTAGAAATATGAGTTGTGACTTAGTTTGTTGTATTCTAGTTAAAACATATCCTCCAAACGAGAACCATAATTATGTATTCCTGGAGCTATTTTTGAGCAACGATTTATTCCTTTATTAAAGAAATGCAATTATAACAATACGGTGCTTTTGATAAAGCACTTTATCTTATACAAAGCGCGTAAAACACGACACTGGCCAGAACATTCTTTTCTTGCTCTCTTAGCCAAATTATGTAATGTATAAATTGTCTATAAGAGCAAAAATATTAATAAAACCTGAGACGAATATAACTAAATATATTCAGATAAAACATAAAAAACAAATAAATTAAGAAATAAAGAATGAAATAAGAAATAAAATAAGAATAAACATAAATTAAGAAGTGACAAATTAAAAAAATTAATGAATTACCAAATATGTAAATAAAGAAAATAAAAGTATCGTAAATAAAAAATGCTTGTCTTCCGACCGACCCTGTTTTTTTGCAGAACGGGAAAAGATTACCAACCTTATTTTTCACAAGTGTAGAATTTGTTTTCTTTCAGGATTCTCGCAAAGTAAATTACTCCAAAACAGCGTATTCAAACAGTTTCATACCAATATTTTAACCAATAAAATGAAGTTTTAAAAATCTTACATTATAGGCCTAAACATTTTTCAAAAACGGTTCTTGCAACAGACCACGACAATAATAATAAGAAGTGACAAATTAAAAAAATTAATGAATTACCAAATATGTAAATAAAGAAAATAAAAGTATCGTAAATAAAAAAAATGCTTGTCTTCCGACCGACCCTGTTTTTTTGCAGAACGGGAAAAGATTACCAACCTTATTTTTCACAAGTGTAGAATTTGTTTTCTTTCAGGATTCTCACAAAGTAAATTACTCCAAAACAGCGTATTCAAACGTTTATACAATATTTTAACACTTAAAAATGAAGTTTAAAAATATTACCTTATAGGCAACAGAGGAAAAGAGCTAGGTAAATTTTTCAACCAATTTCAATTCGAATATGCACCATTGTTTTTCGTAAAGAGGAAAAAACTGGCATTATTTGAAGTCGAAATTGCTCAAGGACCAAAACAAAAACAACCTTGAAACCTCGGTCCCGGCTTCGCCATTGAATATTGTGTATTAGTACTATGTCTTAAGGATGGTGCGTACGGCTACGAAACACTCCCGGGCTAATTTACCGTATTACGGCTACGAACCCTGGGTGAGTGCCGTATACGGCTACCCGAAATACTTCGTTTATTGTTTGGCGAGAAAAAGGAACGAGATCACTTTTCTCCAGACTTTTCTCTGACTTTTCTCCTGTGGATTTTTTTACTTCGTAGGTATTTATTGTCTGGCGAGAAAAATGACGAGAAAATCAGTTTCTCGTTCGTGGTTGTTTATTTTTTTTTATAATCCTTATGTTTTTATTTTCTCGTGGATTTGTTTATTCTTATTGTATTTTATTGTTTGGGGAGAAAAAAAGACGACGATATCAGTTTTCTCGGTATGGTTGTTTTTTAGACTAATGTATTTTTCTGTTTGGCGAGAAAAAAGACGAGAATCAATTTTCCCCGTTGTGTATTTGTAACCTTTGAACTCTGAAATTTTATGTGATACAATAGATGACCGAACTGGCTTAATTTGCAGATGAATAGGAAATGGGGACTTGCTTTTCTACTAGAATTTATCAATTTCTAATGAATTTTAGAAAAAATAGTTATGTAGAGAAAATGAAGACAAGATCACAACGCTTTGTTTGTACCACTTTTTGCTTTCGGATATCTACGGCTGACCTCGTATTCGTCCTCGTCATACAGTCTATCACGCGGACTTGCGGGATGACATTATTTTCACCATCATTTCACTACACAAATGTGCGTTTAGTAATTTGTCATCTGGCTCGTTTCGGTAGTCACGCTATACGGCTACCTAACCCCAGGGTTCGGTTGCCGTATACGGTTAAATTAGCCCGGGAGTGTTACGGTAGCCGTCGCACAATCCTAAAGGACATCGTACTAATTATAACAATGTTTCAAGAGGACGCAAGCGGTGGACGAGGTTGTTTTGGTCTTGAGCAATTCGACTTCAAAATATGCAAGTTTTCCTATTACGAAAACAGGTGCATTTTTATTAGACAACAACGACATCAGTACACAGAGAAATGTTGAAAACAATTTTGCGTACTCTCTTTTCGGTTCAAGAAAGAATTTGGACTTGCACGTTTGTAGAATAACAACGTTGCTGTGAGTACATGGTATCGCTCAAAACACGACTGTCGGTGGTTGTTACTGCTAATATCCGTTCTAATGTGCATATCAATCAGTGTCCATCAGTGAATCGATTGGCAGCTTGATACGTGCATGCTAGCCGATCATCAGAATTAATTTTATCTGAAAAAATATTGTTAAGGAATATTACATCTTATTTTGGAAGCAGTGTGGAATTGGGAAACATCTCGGAAATGTCGGATTATTCCTGCGTGTAAGAACTGCAAATTGGGCAGATTCAAAGAAGAAATATAAGTCTTTAGCTCGGAACAAAAGACACTACAGAATAAGATCGGAGTGGATTTTAACACAAAGTTATTTGTAGGTGTGTTTAGTCACGTCAAAAACTGATATCGCCAGTCCGCGTATTAAAGCCATTTAGCAAATAAACAAATCCCGTTTTTTCTGTTCGTTATTTGTGCCTTCTTCAATGTTAGAGTCGACCCCCCAACACAAAATTTATTTTCCAAAGCTGCATCGTGGAAAGTGGTTGTGAGGTTCGGCGTAGTTGTGTGGGAAGGTAGGAGTGCAGTTTCCATATTTCTTTTCATAGGCTAAAAATATCGTGAAAAGTTAAAACATTTAGGCCTTCATAAAGAATCCTACATAGGCAAAAATGTACTTTTGTACCTTACTCAGTTTTCGCTATATAGTCGATCTGTCCTCGGGGTCGGTCGCAAGTGGTCGCAAGAAAGAACCGTTTTTAAAAATGTTTGTTTTTATAAAGGATATTTTAAAACTCCTTGTTTGTGTTAAAAAACTTTACGTTGAAACTGTTTGAAGAGCTATTTGGAAGTAATTTACATTGATGAAAAGCCTGAAAGAAAATAAATTATGGACTTGTGAAAATTAAGGTTAAGGGTTCGATGGAAGACAGCATTTTTATTTATGATACTTTTTTATTTCTTTCTTTATTTAATATTGTTAATTCATTATTTTTTATTGTCACTTTTAATTTATTATATTGTTTCCTTCTTTATTCCTTAATCTACTTTATTTTTTTTATCTGAGAACGAATATATATTTAGTTATATCGCTCGGGTTTATTAATGTCTTTTGCTCTTATAGACGATTTATACAAGGTGGAATTACCCCTTAAGAGGGCTAAAATATAAACTACATTAAATGAGGAGAAATGACCTTTCTGTTGCTTTTTGTTTGACGACCAATCGGAGCTACGTTCAAAACTTATGATCGAAAAATGTAACTTATCAAACTGAATTCTCTATCATATTTAATTTTTCCACTTAAAAAAATTATATCTCAAAAAGTAAATAAGAGAGATGGGGAAAAAGCAAATTAAACATACTTATTGGACTAGCATTGACTAGAATAATTCGCCTTGCTCCAGGAGAATCTTTAGTGCACAGATAGGGAAGTCCAAAAACTCCGTGCGATACTTAATTCCTTAAATTGCTTTATTTCAATGTTTAAAATAATAGGCTGAAATTTGTATTTGCTCCATACGAAAATTAGAAATTGCACAAAGTTTTGTACCAAGAAAAATTTCAGCTTCATCCTTTAGATGGGGATATTTTGTTTTTTTGAAAAAGCTTTAATAGGGAAAAGTCGATTTTTGACACCTTGATATGGAAAATCTATTGTTGCCTCACGGTCGTACATGAAGTGTGGCATGGATGGTTCGTCACGCATGATGTGTCCGGCTATATAACCCGATCCACTGTGGACACGCTCCGTAGCGGTATACGGGCTACTTAACCACAAAGCCCGTTTTGTTATATAGCCGTATACGGCTACGGAACCCCGGGGTTAGGTAGACGTATAAGGCTACGGAAACACTCCCATTTTTTAAATCTTATGTATTTTATTGTTTTAGCGAGAAAAAAGACGTCAGATACAGTTTTCTTGTTGTTGCATTTTTTATTATTTTGTATTGTACTGTTTGGCGGAAAAAGGACAAGATCAGATTCCGGGACAGATTTTCCGTTGGGATTTTTTAAAATCTGATGTATTTATTGTTTGGCGAGAAAAAAGGACGAGAATTACAGTTTTCTCGTTGTTGTTCCTCATTGTGCCAATTAATCGACGACGAGGAAAAAATACTTGGTTCCAAAAAATGTGTCCCCGAAAAACCCCAGTGGTGACGTAATTATTGTCCGGCGTACTATAGTCCGGGAAAATTGTGAGCAATAGGTCAGTCGA
The DNA here is from genome assembly GCA_023653785.1 of Ophioderma brevispina. Taxonomy (NCBI): domain Eukaryota; kingdom Metazoa; phylum Echinodermata; class Ophiuroidea; order Amphilepidida; family Ophiodermatidae; genus Ophioderma; species Ophioderma brevispina. The sequence goes on from JAMKCH010023539.1 coordinate 6,725, forward strand.
TTCAGTTGAGCATTTACGGCACATTGTTTCCGCTTTATTCTGTTATCGTCATGGAGCAACAGGGATTGTGGCTCCCGGCGGACTATAATCTGCTTTCACACCGGTCCTAAATCCGTTGCGTACTTTGCACTGATGTGAAAGCGTCACCAAAGGTATTCAAGCCTGAACGGATAATCTGAAAATTTCTTATGTAGTTAGAAACATTTCTTAAAGGCAATATCAGTTGAGTGCCAAATCAGCAAATTGAAAAAAAAAAAAATCAGTTTTGCATGTTCGTAACAAGTACAGATATGCAAGTTATGAGAATGAAAGCAACCTAATATGACAAATTGGATATTTTAGTTATCTGTCTACAACAAGTAATTGAATGTAGATTCATATTTGTTGAATAATGCCTATTTTCTTTCCTTTTTTGTCATTCCATGTGGAAAAAATAACTTATGCTTACAGATTTGACCTTCACTTTTAGCTTACAACTGCACTTTTCAATATTTGTTCGACTCTTTTGGGGGGGGGGGGGGATCAACTGATAGTGCCTTTAAAATCTATAATAATATGTTTATGGAAATTTATGCATTCCAATCACCTTTGTTCTCACTTTTTATGGCATTTAATGGGCCTAATACATACGAGAGTCATCTATTGACTCTATTATTTTTAATTAAGATTATTAAAAAATATACTTACCATGACATGCTGTGGAGGCAAAGGTTTTTTCAAAATATCTTCAGAGCAGAAAAAAAACTGCTTGGTAAAAATGGTCTTCAGCCAAGCAGCCGGACAACATGACGCCTGAGCTTGGTTATGAGTGTTCAATTGTTTCAAATAGATAGGTCTCTTCAACAGACTTTAGTAGGCGTCTGTGCAAATTTGATATGCGGGTTTAATTATAAGGTTTAAAACAAAAACTATGGAGACGGTAGAAGTTTTTTGTTGAAGGTTTCGGGTGGATAAAAGGGACCATTTTAGACAAAATAATTCTACACGTCATCGATTTTTCTTGGGAAATGCGAAGTAAAGTCCGTGTTCTGAAATGGTAGCAGTGCGTGACCTGATGTTGTGTAATCCATGCACAGCGGGAGTTTGCTGGCTGCTGTGGTCTTCAGCAGTGCTTTTGGTAAAAACCTTCAAACTTATTGTTGTCAAACAATAGATCGTGAGCAGCAGGTGGAGGCAGTCCCGATGGTGGTTGACCATTGCCCGGACCATTCTGTGCGTGCAGGGAGCGAAGTCCATGCAAGGCCCTGTCAATTGGTTGAATGCTATCTTTCTTGAACATCACTGGGTTTTTTTTGTGGGTGGTTTTCTATGTGACGTATAAACCACCCCTTCATTGGGTCGGCCAGTGGGCTCTACCTTAATTATGCTAATTATGCATATTGTAGATTTTTGTTTGTAACCAGGGTCATAGCTAGGCTACTTTGAGTGCGGGTTGTAAATCTTAAAATTTACTACACTTTATGGCACTTATGGACAAACTATAAAGTTTATTTGCCACATTTATGTGGTAATTTTTCATTTCACTGAAGTAAAGTGCCAGTCAGCAACTTCCAAAATTGACCTTCTGTGCCGGTCGGTGGGAGCAAGTGCTGGTCATAGCCGACCACCGCCGCGGCGTAGCTATGTATCCCTGTTTGTAACTTTTCTAAATGCTTCCTTTTGTATTTTTATTACATGTCGAGATATTAATAGCATTGCAGAGATGTACAGAGGAAGTAGTCCCATTTCCTGAAAATCCAAATTTGAACCGGACTGAAGGCCCAAATTTTAGCGTAGCACCCGGTTGAAGCTCTCCGGGGAACATAGTTTCTTGCGCGATTTTGGAGTACAAGACCCTTCTCCAAAAACAAATTGGTACTTAAAACTTGTGTTTGATGCAGTTATACCTTTATCATTAACACTTTGATCTCAGAAATTGGAAATTTTTTTTTTTTTTTTACATTTCCGGATTTTTTTTTTATTATGGCCAAAAATCCGGAAAAAATCTGGGACACTTCTGGAAAAGTTGCATCTCTGAGCATGACAAGCATAAAAGTTACGAGGTTTAGAAACACCGGGTGCATTGGCAGATGCGAGAATGCAGTGAGGGCGCCCGTTCCCAGCTGTGTTCAGAAATGTGACCGAATAAGTTCTAAGTCCACTCAATCGATATCGGTCACATTCCTGAACAGCAGCTGGGCATGGGCACTCTCACTGCATCACCGCATCTGTTAGGTTTTCTAAACCTTGTATTGTGACAAGTGCAAGTGTGATCTGTGGGGTGTCAGATGCTGTACAAAAAAGCTACATGGGCAGAAATATTTACTGTGTCCTAATAAAGATTGGGCCAAGGTTAATTCTTGAGGACATGTAATTTAAATCTGCAATTTTGTACTTTGTACTTAGTAATTAAAACAAGTAGAACTTTTAATTATATGGTGCTTAATTACATCTCTGTTGCTGAATGTCACGAACAGTAAAGAATTCAGCTGTTTTGGGAACCTAATGCTCATTGTGTTCAAAACCAGATAAAATTCTTCAAAGTATATTGATCCAAAAACCTGTACAAAATTGGTCAATGCCAGTAGAGTTGGATCAGTTAACCCTGTTTCGTGCCCCCGCTTTGTGGGTCCAGGGTACGCCACTGTTTTGTGCACATTACAATGGGGCAATCTACACGGCAGCGCAGATCCAGATCGGATCCGTTTCCCCGAGATCCAGATCACTCGAGACCGTTTAAGAACTCTACACGGCGCAGTGAGTGCGAAAGTACGGCGACCTTTCGAAGCGTAAAGTGTACGAATGCTACGCGTAACTTACGCGTAACCTTGGTGATCGAGGAATACGTTACGCGTAACCTAAAAGTACGCGATTAAGTGCAGCGACACCACCGATTTCTAATAACACTAGATAGCGAACGCCAGCTCAAAGCCGTAACCATCTTTTCCCGCAGTGCGTACTTATTTCCATAGCGTGGTGTACCATTTATTCATATATTCCCTGATTTACATAGCGTGGTGTACCATTTATTCATATATTCAGCATTGCATAGAACGATGTACCGTTTCCAGGCCAACAGGTTACGGCGCATGCGCGTACGCGGGCGCGTTTCGAATGGATGACCGTAATGAATATTTATAATTTTCAAAACACGGTTACGGTGGCCCGCCTATTCTTCACACTGCGTACGCTATCTAGTTGGTTATAATAGAAATCTGTGAGCGACACTAACCAAGCGTGTACACACCATGTACGCGTTACAGATCTGGATCAAGTTTGGCTTTGCCCGTGTAGACGCAAACTGGATACGAGATCTGGCTCCGATCTGGATCCGATCTGGATCTTGCGCTGCCCGTGTAGATTGCCCCCTTATTGACGTTGTGTGTGTACTGTGGACGCTGTGTGTGTTACTGTGGGGTGTTTTGGCATGGTATACAATGATTATGTGAGCATAATACTAGGTCATTGGAACAAGAGTCTGTAAGTATTATGGGTTAATGCGCAATTTCAAACCCTTGGCCAAGAATAATCGCCTAGGACCTAAACTCTCCGCCCACAATGCCGAATGGAATAACCTGTGGACTGCTTTGTTAAATTTGAAAGGACCCAAAGTACAAGAAGTTTATTTAGTATCTCTAAGTTAAGTTTCATCTGTGAAAAAAATTTAACAGAAGCTGATTTTCAACTGATTTTTGGTAGCTATGGGTGTCAACATGGGTGTTTCAACCCAAAAAAGTGATTTCGTAGGGGGTGGGATTGTTTTCGGAGTCAAAGGTCATAACAGGGGTCAAATTTTGAAATTGATCCAATCATATTGAAAATATACCAAGTTTAATAGTTTTTAATCACAGGATTCCAAAAAGGTATGTTTTGTACTATCTGCGGCCGAAGTTTGAGTTTAGGCTAAAAACAGCAAAAATCAATAAAAACGATCATTTTCATTGTACAGGGTCAAATTTTAAAAATTACTCTAATTTTGACAAAAATGTGCACATATATAGAACCTCATAGGATAAAATAAGGATTAGTTTTGAGTGTCTTTTACATGCTTACTTACGAAGTAGGGGGAAAACAAGGTCAAGCCCATTGAATGCAATGGATGTTGACTCTTTTGGTGCCCCCTACATTGGGAACTAAGCATTTAAGACAGTCCAACTATTCCTAATTTTCACAGATTGCTAAGAATAGTTTTACTTTTGAGTTACTAATTGGCAAGTTGCACATTACTCACAGAGAGCTACCTATAGGGTTGCCTAAACATTAGACTCCGTTGCATGGGCCCTTTTTGTGTCCACAAGAATAACAATGAGTACTGTTGTTAACAAAATAACATTTGCTTGTACCATTCTCACTTCTTTGCTTTTTCATTCTCTTTATTATCATCTTAATTGCCATTGCACTTACTGTTTACAACATTCATAACCCAACAGGACTCTTTATGTTTAAATTTAATATTATATGCTTCCCCTGAAACTTCTCAACTTACTTTCCTAAGTTTGCACTATACGTTACTAATTGGCCCAGGTTCTATTACTTCATAGGCCAATAAATTTTAGTACTGATCTTCCAGATACACCATCAGAATGGCTTTTTATATTATGGTTTTTTCACGTAAACGTCACCTTTGGCTTGCCGAAATTCATTGCCCATTTTTAAGAATGTGGAATACTGATTTAATAATCCACGTTTTCACATAATTTTATGGGTATAGGTATATAATGAGAGATAAAAATGGAAAGACTTTTTTTTGTGTGCCACTTTTTCATTTACAAAAAAATGTGCTCTAAATGTTCACTTTCTTGGGAAAAAAAATGTAACAATTCAGGTATTGATTCTAAAAATAGTGTATGAATAATTATTAAAATGTTTTTTTGAACGTTCCTGTTCGTAAAACCTGAAGAAGTTACACGGGCCCGCCCAAAATTGAGAACATCACAGAGTGTTCCTATCTGCCGTAAGCGCTCATCAATGCAGCAATAACGGTCTTTTTTTTTTTTTTTTTTTCTAACATTGTGTGTAAAAACTTTTTTTGAACTTCAGAGGTGAATATTTTTCTAAGGAACACACCAGCTTATTACTCCCATTTTCATCTAGGTACTACAGTGGCACGTGTGTAACCGCAGGTGCATTCGACCATGTATCTGGACAAAAATTCTTATTTTTTTATGTTGTCCAAGAAATATTTTTTATTCCAAAACTGTTGGAGCTGAAGAATCAACTCACATGTACGGGTTATTTTCTGACCTTTTTTTGGGTATGAATACAGATGAGGACGAGGTCGTATTTGGGTTACTGACCACATCAAAGCGCCTTATATCGCTTTGTGGTTGTGTCAGGATTGCCGTAATCTATTTTGATTATGTTGGTGATCCTATATTGACAGAGGGTTGGCCGACATCGTCTGCCACTCTGTCATAGTGATATATCCCTACAACTGTATCAGGACAGCTTTGGGTTAACATCCTACTCTTCTCAAAACTGACCTGTGATATATATACATGTACCGATATGAACTCTGTACAAGGGACTAATGGCTTAACATTCTCTCTAAAGGAGGCAAAGGATGGTTCATGGTGGAACTTAGGTTTAATCAATAGTCTCATACAAATAAAATCCAGAATTTAAACCCAATAAATACCGGATGTGAACCAGGGACCTTCAGCACCAACAGAGGGAAATCCAACCAGCGTGACATACCTTTTAATTATTTGGGTAACACATATCATTCTAAAGGGGATGGCCCATTTAAAGCAAATATTAGCACATTTTTTGAAGGGCGCCCCACATTTTTCAAAATGGAGGAAATAACACGGTTGCCCTGGGAACTGGCTAGTAAACTATATCTTGTGAATGGTTAAGCTCGAAAAATCTATTGTTACCAAACGAAGGAGGAATTTGTACTAGAATGTAATTCTTATAGGGGGATCCCGATAATAATCAACGGCTGCTGAGGAAACGGCCTTCAATGTGAAATAGCCGGGAAATAGCGACATGTACGGTCTACGATACCATTATTAGTTGTTTATAGGTGGGCAGTCAAGTTAGAGGTATTTCTCGACGGTGATGGGTGCAACTATTTCATCATGGACGGACTAAACGTAGCATTTCCAGCCTCTGCCGTTAAAGCCCCAATCTGGGATCCCAATTCTCAATACAAAAGCCCTTATTGTGATAAATACGTATTATTTAGCATTCTCGTGCGCAAGATAGTTTCCTAGACAATACCAACGTAACTGTGCAAAAATAATAAAATTTTGAAAAAAGAAAAAAAGGGGGGCGCTCTTCAAAAAATGTGCCAATATTGCTTTAAGTATATATGAGGTGTCATCGTAAAGGTGCAACGAGAGATTATTGATGGCAACCCAAAAATTGTGTCATAATAGTATTTAATATAGATTTGACTATCAATAGATTTATTACCTGTATTGGCTACAGCAAATGTCTTAAAGGAGAGAAAAAAAATGGATTTGATTTTGCGTATATTTCAATGTAAAACATAGGCTGGATTTCATATGCTCCTATACGAAATTAGAAATTTCCACAATTTGGTACCAAGAAAAATTCTCAGCCTAATCCTTGCAGATGGATATTTTTGATGGAAGCTTTACATAGGGCAAATATCAGTACTTTCGATTTTGTGGGATACTGATGTCAAAATCTCTCGTTTGCACCTTAAAACAGAATGCCTAATGGCCTTCACCCAAATCCCCATCTGTTAAATTTTCACACCATATTCAATCCATTTTGATGTGAGCCAAAACGTGATTTTGTAAGCTCTCCAGACAGTACTGTGTAAAAAAATTAATATTGGTTGACCAAAAAGTGTGGCACATTTTGCTTATACTCCAAACCAAATCATCCGTTAGCCCTAAGATATCACAGAGTAAATGAAAAGAAGTACCTTTCCTTCTGTACCAAAATTTGACCACTTCTAGTAAAATCGGCGGGTTAGGACAAGGTATTAGCAATAGGGCCATGTAGCACCGTGATTATTTGGTTGGTGTGGGCGACGGACTCGGAACAAAAGCCATGTAAAGCCATGGGAGAAGACGGCATGGCAACTTAAATTGCTGCTAAATTGTTGCGTCTGCCTAATAAATTTAATTAAACGGGTTTTAAATGAGTTCATTGAATTGATTGAGATGCTGCTATCTGGTAAACTATTCCAATCCTTACAAGTTCTGGGAACAAAGGTTCTGGTTCCCTTGTGTGAGAAAAGTAGCTAAATACTGATAGTGTATTCACAATACAGAAAAACTTTAATAATGTACACATTACTTAATCACGAAAGATTTCCAGCTTGATTGCATATTAAACCCGTAATAAAGAGGAACTGGCACATTTGAAAAATAGTGCATCCCTTAGATTTTTCAAAATTGATATTTTGCATAGGATTAAAGCTTTTTATATACATTAGCCCTCATCTGAAATTATTACGCTGAAGTACCAATTGATTACAATAATTGTTCAAAATTAAATAATTAATGTCGCTGGCCGACATAAGTCAGCAGGACGATGCGGAAAAACACAAGAAAGCACACGCAGGAGTTGATCCTCAACGGCCGCAACTTGTTTGAACGGTCTGTGACCTATGTGGTTATAATATCAATGAGTATGAGTCTATATATTCATGTAATAGAAATTTGTTGATTAAAGTTACGGCAAACTAAAAGTTAGACTACAAATTACATGAAAGCTGCCGGATGTCTTTAGCCTCCACATTTTGAGGTCATATCCGCTTTTGGGTATGTTATTTTTATGTGTATAATAGACTCTAGTCTTCATGGCATAGACTATCATTGCAAGCAAATGAAGAAATTTCAATTTTCGGAAAGTGCCAGTGCCGCTTTAAAGGGTCCAGGGAAAATGCAAATAGAATTGATGGGGTTTGTGTCAAGTCTAGGCAGGCGGACGACCAAGCATTCAATATTTTTTTTTGGGTTCGTGATGACATCATTAGTGAAACTATTGATTTTTCATGAGAGATAGGAAAAGTCCAGGTGACTGGTGTGGAATCTATTCATGGCATGAATGAAAAATCAATAGTCTCACTAATGATGTCACTGGTAGTGTTATTCTTTATTGTGGCCCGTTAGTGGAATGGAATGCTCCGTAAAGATTTTTGGAGAGGTTTATCATCTCATTTCCTGGGACCTTTAAAAGACACTATCAGTGAATTATCGAAAAGGGTAAAAATATTTGAAATTTGCAGGAATAGCTTAAAAAGGAAGCAAAGCCTGTAGAATTCTCAATGTACCTTTTCAACTGAAAGAATGACCAAAATGAAGAAAACGGCAGTTTAAAAGATACGATCTCCATTCAGTTACGTGTAGTAGAAGTGGAACCCGAACAGACACTAATGACAAAAACATCCAATTTTGTCTTGTTAGGTGCTTGGTAGTATCATTGGCAGGAGTTGTTAGGATACCTATACTTGTTACAGACATTGCAAAAAATGATTTTTCAATTTGTGATTTGCAAATCATGATAGTGCCTTTAGTCTTATTCTTACAGGTACATTTGTACACAGTATAAAAGGATTGCGTCAGAGCTTTGGTTGATCTCTGACTTAGGATTCAGAATACTGCTCTATTTATTCCTCCCTCTACCTGCTAGATCGTGCCTTTGACTTTTTTTTGTGCCCTTTGCTGATCTTTTCTGCCTGCTGGTACTGTTGTTTATCTCTACTATCGTCCATGTGATTCTGCCTTTTGGCAGCCGATGATTTTTTTCTCCGGTTACAGCCCCCTCGGGAAAACGAATGCCAGGCGGCCAATTTCGGCTCCATGTATCGATTCTTCCGCGTAACGAAGCCCGAAGTCTTTCCTTTTTTTATTTTGTTTTCATTAGTGTCCCTTTTTACCATCTTTTCCATTCCAAAAATGTTACCTCCGTTTACCAGACGTGCCTAACCATGATACTGTGACTTTACGTGATATTATTTCTGTCAGTTAGATTTACCCCGACCGAACTTCAGTGACCATATTTAGGTTCTCTAACACCTTAATCTGTCCTTTCTTTTACGCTCTTGGTTCTCCTTTTTCCTGTCCCCTTCACTTCTATTCCGTATTTAGCTTCTATCCCTTGCCCCTTCGTTTTCATTTACGTTCTCTTCTGCACCCTTTTACTTTTTCTCTCTCTTGTGGAGGCGGCTATATAACTTTATATAACTTTCCGTTTCGTTTACTATTAGTCCTCCTGACAGGTAATAAGTAAACCCCCATATCACCGGTTTTTGAGGTATAACGTTCTCTTTTTGCGCCTGTCGCCAATTCATATTCGTGTATTCATCACAAATATCAATGCATGGTTTTTGTCCAAATCATATTTCGCTCTCTCATATAACGTTATAATTTGGCTCCCTGCCAGAAAAAAAAAACAAAAAAAAAAAAAAAAAAAAAAGAAAAAAAAAAAAAAAAAAAAAAAAAAAAAAAAACAAAAAAAAAAAAAAAAAAAAAAAAAAAAAAAAAAAGTGCCAATGCTTGGCTATGTCAGTCAAATTTTGACTAAAGTTTTTCATATGGATTATGAGCTTTACACAGTTTGAAGTCAGTGGTCATCTAGTGGTCAGTATTGTAAGTATTGGCCAAAATCTTACCAAATCCTTCTCCTACATAAAGTGTGCCTGGCCAAATCATGACAACTTTGTCCACATGCCGTCACTATTGCCAGTTCCCATGAGTTGCACACAGATTGTGGTTCGTGGTTAGCAGTAGTCATTTGAGCGGGGGGGGGGGGGGAGGATCGTAAAGGGGAAGTGGGGGAAGGAGGGGGGGGGGGGGGGGTCACAAGGAACAATAGGGGAAGCCCAGAGTTATGGGGGGTTGGGGTAAAGGCTAAAAAAATGGGCGGGTTAGAAACAAAAGCAACGGAGAGGGGGAGGAAGAATACGTGGGGAGATAGATGGGAAACAAAAGGGGGGGGGGAAAAGGGCGAAAGGGGGATAGGAGACCACAAGGTATGAAGGGAGCCAAATTTATGAAATTTTCTATGAATGTTGTCCTTCTCATACAAACAAGTGCATGGTAATGAAACATTCACCACACCACCTATGTAGTGAAAATGAGGTTCATGTATCAGTGGTCATCCCGTTGCCTTTGTTCACAGTGCTAAATCTATGATATCCTTCTTCTCCAAATATCTGTGCACGATATGACATTTTTCACATGCGTCGTCCATGATGTGTGGCTATGGAAGTACAAAGACTTTGGATCATACTCGCGAGTAGTCATTGGTAATTCTGGCCAAATCTATGGAAATTATTGTCTCTATAGAAGGCTACAAATTAGGTGTGTTGATCATGACACCTATGCAAATAGGGCCCCTTTGCAAAGACAGTGTTTTGTGCTGGACCAGTTTCTAAGTGTACCTAAACTTAGACAAATGGTGAAATCTGGTTGCAAATCATGCTGCTATCAATATTAAACAGACATGAGGACATATCCAGAAGTACCCCCATTAAATTTTCGAACGCCATTTTTTCATATTTGGCATGCTTTCCAATGTATTAGAGTCATCACCTGAAAGTGAATACGCCCAATAAACGCCGTCTTCATGTAGTAAGATAATTATGCAATATTTTCTGTTTGTGCACGCCTTAATCAAAGCATGGTTTATCTCATAGTGACATTTACCCACAGCAGCACAAGTTCAAAACAAGGTTTGCGGTTTATCTTTGTACTTGTTTGTCCTATAAACTTTCAAAACGTTCTCGGTAGGTGGATATACCCCGATCCGTGCAATTTTCGAAAAATTAGTAATCCTCAAAAATCTGTAAGAAAATCACAAGGTTGGCATTGATACGTGTTTTATTTGATGTGACATACCAATATTAACCATATTCTTACAGGCACACCTGACTGAAAAGTGACCTGGACTCAAGGGTTCATGGTGCATGTTGTCCCCGCTGTACCTCTACACATGGATCGCGGGTCAGAGTCGCCGAATGAAACATCTGGAAGTTGGTTTTGACCTCACATATGGCGGGAAACAATGCTACACCTTGTCAAACAATAGAACATCTGTGTGGAATATTGCCCAGCAGGAGTATGCATTGTTTCCGCCATATTTAGAGGTCAAAAATCAACTTCCTGTTGTTTCCTCGCGACCAATGCAACTGTGCAGCCCCCGCTACCCATGTGAAGAGGTCAGTGGTTTATTCTTCACGGTCCAGTAGCTAGAACAAAGGGGGATAAACTACCCGAATCTCATGACTGATTAGGTAAGAGATATGATCTTCAAGCAGAATTGTTAGCTTTAAGGTCTAGATGTTCGATGGAGGAGAAAATGATGTTTTCATCTCGCCATTTTACATGAACGAATAGACTTGTATTTACCGGTGTGAAACTTAAAGCAATAATAGAAACTTTTTTTGAAGAGCGCCCCCAATTATTAAAAAATGTTGAGATTTTTACACGTTGCATTGGTAACTGGATTGTAAACCATATCTTGTCATGGTTAATCTCGAATGTCTGGTCACAAACGAGGAACTTTGTAATTAAGAATTAATTATTACCGGGAGATCTCTGATAAAATTACAACAAACGGCTGCTGACAACTGCCTTCCAATATGAATATCCAGGACATAGCACCATGTCGTGTCTGCGCCATCCATAGTTGTTTTATTTGGGTCAGGCAGTCCGTGAGTTATTTTCTCGAGGTGGCACATATTTTCATCATGGACGGACAAAACGTGCTCATTTCCAGCTCTGCCGTTAAGTTCAATCTGGATCCCGATTCTATTATCAATCACCTTTTTTATGATAATACACCATTTTTTAGCATTCTTGTTCGCAGGTATAGTTTCCTAACAATTAACCACGTAACTTGTGCAAAATATCAAATTGGGGGCTCTCCTTCAAAAATGTGCCATTATTGCTTCAGGTCCTGCCTGTGAACACAACAGCTCTAGTTCTACCTGCTTTTGAGTGACCTCAGGGTTCCAAACGAAGCAAAACAGCAAAGGAAAGGTGAAAATTAGGAAGTCAGAGTAATAACGGCATGGAGAAAACAACGAGGGTTATAGATGCAAAAAAGAGAATAGGACAAGGCGACTGCAGGAGAGGCCGGCCCGGCGGGGGACGGAAAGACGACTGAGGGGGAGAAGGATAGTAGAGGGATATAATGTAGCGTGGTAGCAAAAAGCGGAAGGAGAAAAACAGGAAATAAAAGGGAGAGACAAAGGAATAGTTGATGCAGGTAGCGTAGAAGGTATTGGACATAAAGCTAGTGAATGGCGGAAGAGGGAAGGGGGGCGGGCAAGAAAGGAGGAAAGGAAATATCAAAAGAAGCGGGAGAGGGGGAAAAGTTGAGACATCATTAAAGAGAAAATGCCACGGTAATAGGGATGGGGAAGGTAGGACAGAGTGAACAGAACGAACGGGCGAGAAGAAGGGGATGAATAACAGAAAAACCTGGTAGAGCAGACAGATGGAGAAAAGAAAAGGGGGAAGAATACATAGGGCGGGCAAAAGTAAACTAGGAAAGGCAAAGGAAAAGGTAGGCAGCAGGTCATGGTGGATTAGCAGCGATACCAAAAACACGAAGCCAAATAGGAAAAGAAAGGAAAGAAACTAAGAGTAACGATGAAACACGACTGACGAAGAAAAACACACGGCAGGGAAAATTGGAATGGCCGGAAGACGAATGGGGAGGAAGAAAAAGGTAGGGAGAAGGTAGAACTGAAAAGAGACAAGAGAGTAAAAAGGTGGAGCGACATAGACAGAGAGTTAAGCCGGAGACGGGGGAAATGAATGAACAGTTGGAAACGAAACGTGGGACGGTAAGGCCCAAAGTGTACACAGTACCACATTTGCTTGTTCACTCTCCTGTTTCCAATCTGAGATTCTATCCTTTTACGAGCCTTATTCAGTTAATACCATCCCTTCTACAATTCGTTCTGAGCCTAGAACACCACGCATACGAAATAACAGACAAAAGTTGTGATTTCTAGCATTTTTGGCACCACTCACAACACGTATGAAAAGTTATAGCTTCATAGGCTGTAAATACAATTTGTATAATAAAATAATAAAAGACATTATTTGCGGTCCCACGAACTTGAGTGTCGTCTCCCGTCATGGTTTGTGAATGGGGCAAAGGTCCACTGAGGCCACCAAGGTCACATGAGCAGTTTTCTCTCGCACTTCGCACTAGAACACCGTCCGTTCTGGTCACCGTGGGGGGACCGGCATCGTTAAGATTATGAAGTCATCACTAACCGCTGCAATATTCTACGATATCGCATTATAACAGGAAAATAATACCGGTTGTCGCAGTTTATTATGTGTAAGAGACTAGTCCTCCCTTCCCGGCATGCAGTTGAGCCAAAGAGACATCAAAGAATGCCGCATACAATCGTAATCATCTGTGCGACTGCTGCAAAATATCGGACTTGTGTGTGGTAAAGTGAGGCAACTTTAAAGGCTTACAATCACCATTTGCTTCAAATCGCGCGATATTCAACAATTTTTAGTGTAAAATAATGTCTAAACTACACTGTGAACGTCCTTTCTTTCTTCCCGATGGACCATTTTTAGCCATCGCGTCGGGTTTAAAAGCGAGGGCTCGGACTGACAAATTATGATGTCACTTACGTAAGTAACCAAAAATGGGTTTTTTTTACTGGTCTGTAACGCTGTATATGTCACTTGGTTGGGTAACGCAACTTTTGTTGTTACTTTCCGCAAGTGACCTTAACTTTGACCCGGATATCGAAAACAGAGTGTGACCTGAGTGCTGCGGCGCCGACAACGACGTTTATGTACCTGTACTGTGCCCAGTAAAACGGAAATGTTTTACTAGTGCGAGTGCCGAAAGAGACTGATGAGGGTCCACCTACATATCACCCCACCCCGTCCCTCCTTTCCACAGTTACATCATCGTAACCCATACGGAACTCATACGGCATGCATTATTAAGGGTTACCATTTTGACGGGTGGCTAAAGGTCACATGAGGTCCACCACATGTCACGCCCATCCGCCCCCTCTATTTCCAACAGTTACATAATTGTAGTCCCTTACAGAACTCCTACGGCATACATATAGTAAGGGTTAACTTTTGACCACAGTCACACAGGCACACACACACCACACACATGCACATACGCCCAGAGTAATCCTATGTGCCTCTGTAATTCTTGCAGACGACCACACATTTATGAATCACTACAGAGACTGAACGCAAGGTTACGCCAAATACAAATGTTTTAATAAGTAAATTTGTAAAAATA
>JAMKCH010023540.1:0-28517 GCA_023653785.1 Ophioderma brevispina
GGCAACGCGTTTGCGGGTCCGGTCCATCAAATCTGAATTTCTTTGACTTATTTCAAAAATATAAATCCTCACAACGCTTGGCGACCTTCACAACGCGTTTGCACACCGGTTCACAACGCGTTGCGGCATACGTTATGACCCTATTGCCTTCAACAACGCGTTGTGTAGGTTTACAACGCGTTGTGAAGCTCGCACGCGTTGTGAAGGCTTGCAAACGCGTTGTGAAGGCCATAAGGGTCATAACGTATTTGCCGCAACGCTTGTTGATCTATTTTTTTGAAATACGGTCACAAAATTGCCATGATTTTGCTTGCTACGCCGCAACGCGTTGCCAAATGGGTCGCACCGCGATTGCTCTTTCTCAAAACGCGTTGCGGCAATACTCCATGACCCTTATGGCTGTGAACCTTCGCAACGCCTTGGTGAAGGACGAAACGCGTTGTGAAGGTCGAAACGCGTTTGTGAAGAAGGCTTGCAACGCTTTGTGAGTTTCCACAACGGGCGTTGCTAAACTTTGCAACGCGTTGTGGGTTTTAATTTTTGAAATACCTCAAAGAAATTCGTCATTCTAAGTGGCCGACTCCGCAAAAGCGTTTGGCTACTTTCTCCCCTCGCAACGCGTTACCGAATATCGCAACGCGTTGCCCGAAATGTCGCAACGCGTTGCGGGAAATAACGTTATGGCCTTTATGGTCTGCGATACACGTTGATTATTTAATCGGAGATAATCCGATATTAATTACTCTACTTAACAGAAAGAATTCCTTTCTAATTTGCGACACATCGATAATTTTGAGTTTAAACCATTCACTGTATAGTTTACTAGCTTGTTACCAATGCAACTGTTAAAAACTCAAAATATTTGGAAAATTTGGGGCAGCTCTTTAAAAAATTGTTTTGTTATTGCTTTAAAGTTATTTATAATTTTAAGGATTTTATTTTCGACAATATATTATCTGAAATGCTACTTTTTGTTCAGAATTGTTAAGGTAATCTGAATATTTTTTTGGGCCAGAGTTATGGTTTTGGCTGCAATTTTTGTGGACTCATATTCCCAGAAGCAGAAATGAAAACCAAAACCCATGTATATCTAAATGCCTACTTTTTAAGTATAACACAAGAACAAGTTACAATGACTAATTAAATCTTGCAAATCAAAATATTAAATAAAGAAACCAAGTCAATACAATAGAATTCGAAAATCCAAACGAGACGCCTTCTCCAAGGCAGTGAAACGTTCAATTGGTAAACATTCGTCATACAAGTTCAATAACTTTTGCAATGATTATCTTATAATAATCTTTGCATCATTGCTATATTTCTTTTTATGCAAATACGTTTGGTTGTTTTGTTATTAACTTTTGCTCGGGCTATCAACTGTTGGCAACTGGGAAGATATGTGTTAGGTTAGATTATTTTCACTATTCGACTATTAGTCAATTTTTCGCCGTGATTTTTGATTTCTTACTCTTTCTCGATCAGTCATTGGGCGTATTGCATACTACATTATATCGTCACCGATCTTTCCAAACAGGCCAATCGACAAAACGTCACATTTCGAGATATCGGCGATTGAAGTTTCCGAGAAATTACGAACTTGCATATCTAAAATTTGAAACATTTGAAGGAAAATGATTTTATGTGGACATTGTGGAACAGTTGAAACGTTCTTCATTTTGAGCAGCGTTCCATTCAAGTATCCTTGTGTTCCTGTTAAATTTATTACAAAGTGAGTTAGTCGGTTTGCAAAAACTAAAAAACGTCATATGTTCTAAGGAGGGACGAATGACACAATTGAGCTGTTTGGCGGTACTCAAAAAAGAGTCGCTCGTCGCCTCAATGCAAGCTGGGTTATCAACATGTTGAATAATTTTGCCTGGGAGGCGCTGAGACCTGGACTATGCTTTTGTCCGATTTTATTAAGGTTGTCATTGTTCTCTTACAGGCCAAAATAATGGGCCATTGAAGATAGGAAAAGAGAGGAATGATGAGGGTTCTACAATTTTATTTTGTTATAGAATTGATTTAATCAAATTTACTGCTCAATGTAAAAATAGTACATCAAGCTATAATATACAGTTATTTGGAATGGAAAACCTGTAAAAGATGGATTTTAGGGGTTTTTTGTTGGAAGGAAAGAATTGCTGCCCGAATTCTTGTTAAATTAAGGATTTTTTCTGGTAACTTGGACTTAACGTATAATTGAAAATTAGATTGAATACTGAAATACAGGCTACTGTTGATCTCGGAAAGGAAAAGAATTCGAATAAAAAATCCAGTTGAGTCGTTTTATACGCCTGGTTAATTGGACATAAAATTACCTATAATAGCTTGATTTCCAAATTGTTAGCTCGGCCCACATGTGGTAAGTACACTAAGCGAATCCCAAAGCGTATGTCTAGCGTTTGAAAACCTGGGTTTGGGAAATTATGGACACATGAATAACTTTCATAAACGTTAGTGGAAGAAGTTGTGATTTATCTGTTTATTGCTTGAAGGTGTAATTTTGATAATTTTGTAGAGTAAAAGGAATCAAAGCTCAGTGTTTATTCAAGAAGAGAAAGCTTTATCTTACTATCCAGTAAGTTATATTTGTATAAATTTACGAGGCGTTCGGACGAACGCGGAAAATCACTTTAATTCTAAGATTCGATCACATACATCACGTGGTTATAATGATAATGATATTTTCATACAATTAAATAAAAACAACGCTTTAATCATTCATATGGTATCTTTGACTTTATAGTATGAATTATTCGAGTATAGTTCGCAAATGTACTGAAAATAAATACAGATTCATGTAGGCGTACTACTTTCAAGTAACGAAACATAGGAAGAGTATAGTAGCAATTAGTGTCAAATGACTAGATAAAACTCGTTAAAAATAAAACTCGGAGTGTATATCAGAACAATTTGAAATTGAAATTGACTTCCATGGATATATTATTTAATTTTTGTCATCAAACAGATCCATTGCGTATATGTTTCACCTTTTGGCGTTCAAAGCCACTCTTAGAGTAGTGCCTCTGATGATTTGTGTGTTGAAAACTTCTCTGAGTCATAAATCTAACGTAGTTTGAGGTTAAGATGGCAGTTTGCCGACAAGAATTCTGACGTTTTTTTTTTTAAAATAATTTCGTTTTTTTTTATAGTTTTTTTGATTATTCCCCTAACATATTTCAATAATCTCATTATTTATGAAACATAATTACACCACTACACAATATGCACATGGTGAAAACGGACTCTCGAAACTAATATAAAATTTCAACAGTTGTCAATATGTCAGTTGTACATATTGTTAGAAATCCTTGCAGGTCATATTGCATATAATATGGCAAATAGATTGTTACCTAATATTCCAATAAATCGTATGTTTCAACCATTGCCCTTGATTATGGAAAATTTTAATTTTCTCCTTGTGTTTGATATAATTTGATCAAAACCATTTCAATTCCAGAACGACATAAATAGGTGATTGGCACTATTTTTTTGTAGTGTTTTATATATTATTTTTGATTTGTATATTAATAAGCGGCTAAAATAATCAAGATATTGATCAAGTGATATTTGATCTTGATATTCCACCCACAAATAATTATTTCAAATTTATTTCAAAAACATACACATTGTATTTGACATATTAAAAAATGGTAAAATTCCTTCCAAAACAGATAATTCTTCGAACATTTATAAAAGAAATGGTCAGATTATCCCCAGAATTACAAACATCACAAGTGTCTACATACACTTAGGTTCCAATTGTACACATGTCTTTACAAGGAATAAGAGTTGTATAAGAACATTAAATGAAAATGACCAATTTATTTCAACGCGATTTTGATTTTAAAAGTGAAAATAATATCCACGAATTACCGAAATGTTCATGTTTTTCCCAATATTTAATACAAACTAGGGTTCTAAAATATTATGTTGTATGATAGATGTTCTTTAGTTGTAAACTACTAATATTTTTAACTTTACAGTAATTGAAACAGTTGTTGTGTTGATGGTTTTCTATTGAGTGCCACCTGTTTATCTGATTGATTTTCCAATTTTGCAGGAATCGCGTTAATTACTGTATGGCAGATAAAAACAACATTCATAGGGGCTTTTGACCAATCGTGCTAATGCGTCAATTTCAAAATCTACCTTACAGTGATGTCTTTGATATAGATAATACCAAACTTAATACACTCTCTAAAAAAATAAAATTTTACCTGATATCGTAAATTCGTATTTCCCCCCAAATAGTGTTTTATAAATATCTGAATCGATTTTCTTTTTCTGTAACCACACACCACGCTTTTAGTAATCGGTATAGAAAAGTGGAAATTTTCACTTAAATATCCTTTAAGTCTTGATTACAGTCCAACTCAAGACATTAGTTGTTTAAACCCCCCTATGGTTTTTTAACCCAAATGTTTTGAATATATTTTTCCAAGTTGAATTATTACTATATCCAATTATCTCGTAGCCATTGCTATTTCAAGCTCATATGATATTTCAGATTAACTGTCTAATCATCCTTGGTCAATCCGGCCGTAATTGATCTCTTTGGATTTCTCTCTTCTGGGCTCCATAAAAAGGTATTACATTTGTTTGTTAAAATGTTCTTGATTACATATTCAGGTAAGTTCTAACAACTGGCATTATCCAATATTGCGAGATTCCTAGTGTTTTGAGAATTGTAAGTTTGCCAGAATATGTCATTTCTCGTTTCCAGCAATAAATAGATATATCTAAGTTTGTAATTGTTTTCCAATTAAGATTTTCAGTGATTGTGTTATCTTTACCAAAAAATAAAGACAAGGAATTTAAAGGGATTTTCCGTCAATTTATTTCAGTGCCCTAAATCAGTCGGTTTGTTTTGCCCTAAATATATTCCTTCCCGAGTTTTCGTTATTCATAACAATCCCGCACAGACTAAATGATCTATTTCTTTCACAAACATGTATGTACAGATCTCGTATCATGACAAAATATAGTGGTTGTCATACTGCATTTTATAATTTTAAGTTGTAATTACATCCTGTATTGAATATAACAACCGTATACTCTTGTTGTTTTGATATTAATCGAACAAGAATTCTGTTTGCCAAATACTAAATAAAAGGGCTGGAAAAAGGGGGGGGGGGGGGGTGGGCGGGACAACCTTGCCTATACCTCTTTGTATTTCAAAAGATTTTGAAAGCCTCCCTTAATTTAGATATAAAATATTTTATATTAAATATAACGTTTTACAACCCTATCTTTAAAATTGTGCACCAAAACCAAGACGTTGAAGACACTTAATCAGAAACGCACTTTCATGGATCGAGCCTTTTCGAATCAATAAATAATACAGAACAATCGTTATCTATTGTACTACAATATTAAATAAGTCGTAATATTCTGATTTTTGTGCAATAAATTACCTTTAATATTACCCCACATGATCTTCGCTTATTATGTTTTAAGAATTTGCTGAAGCCCTGTGTAGCCTAAACACTGAGTGCAGATTTTTAATCGAATTCAGGAGTGTGACATTGGGCGATTAATTGTTTAAAATTGCTTGGTGTCTCTTTTTTATACAGAAGATTTCTTATTCCCGCCTTTGCGAAAAGAAAGTACCTTGTTGCAAACCTTAATTAAGGGATGCAGTCACCCATTCTTTAATTCATTCCAAATGTTTTATAAAATCTGGGTTAAGCCATCACTTACTGGGGATCGATGGAAAAATTTCAAATTTTGAACTGTTTGTGCACTCTTCTATCGTCAGAGTTTCAACGAATATCTGTGCCTCTACATGGAGAGAGGAGAGGAGTTTTTTCTTAATATTAGTTTGACTACATAACATGTCAATTTCCGTTTCGTTCACACCCTTTGATTTGTACAGATTCTTAAGTATGTTACTGTTCATTGAGAAATCATTATTGTTGAATGTTTTTACCTGATTTGGTTTTCTTTTTTTTTTACTCATTTATTGAATTCTTAACCTTCCATTTGTTTTTCCAGGCTAAAAATTTTGAATTCGTTCTCCTTCTTCAAACCATTTTATTCTGGACCTAATGATTGCTCCTTTCGTGCCGGTTCGATACAATTTCAAGTTTTGCTTAACTTTCGTATATATTTTTGTGTAGTTGAACACCATATCCATTTCCTCTTCAATACGCTTAACCTCCTCTTCACATGTTGTCAATTACAGTTTGTTCTGTGAAGTTTTTCCTACAATTTATTTAAGATCCCTGATCTAACTTTACATAGCTCCTAAAGTTATTGTTAGATAGGCCTTTACGGGACCAACAATACGTTGTATCTCATTGATTACCTTTTCATTTCTTGAATGTATTTTCCATCTGAAATCGTGAGGTTAAAATTCCAATAATGTGGAGCCCTAAAGTTGTTTTGTTCCATCATCAATTTCATGAACTTCCATTATATGATCTGATTTTACAGCAGGTTCTAATTCAGTATCTCAACGAGTCTTGTAATTCCTTAGAGATAGACCAGTAATCTAATATAGATTGCTATGCAACGCGATTATCTGACGCCAAGTGTAAATTGTCTCTTTTCAGGCCATCTTTTTCTCACAAATATTACCCCAATGAGATTAAACTTATTAATTATCTTCTGTCATATTTACATTTTTCATATGTACTTTGACACCTTAGTATTTTTTTATTTTGGGAATGCTGTTTAAATCTCCATCCAATGATCAGATTACAATTCGCATTTCTCTTCTTAATCCAAAGAATGCTTTCTGAAAAACACATTTTGCCCGGTTATTTTTTTGGGGTGCATACAAATTTACTAATGTATATTTTTTATTTTTCAATAGTCAGATTTATTAAAATTTTCAACCATCATCAGATGCACAAGGCTGTCTATGTTAATTTCAGATCCCCGTATATATAATATTGTAACACCTCTGATTGATTTGTTCCAAAAGCACTGATAATTTCTGTTCTCCATTCATACGTAAGAGGTTTTCTATTCTTTATCTAAATATGTTTCTTTGTAATAAACCACAGATATCTGTTTATTTTTTATCCATTTATAGAACAATTGTCTTTTTTCTTTGTTCGTAAAAACTCGTACATTTAAGGAGACAAAGTGAATACAGTTTTTGTCAGACATTTCTGTGCACTACATAATCACTTTCTTCTTCCATTAGATCTGTGCCTTCTGTTCTTCTCTTTTGTGGGGTACTCTTCTGCTTTCGCTTCCCTACAACTATTACTTTATTGATGGAGTCACTGCGCTCATGCTTTGGTGCTTATCATAATTGCTTGTTCTGCCAGCGATTGTCAGAGGATTCACGACTCACAAACTCCTATGGAGGGGGCTTTTGGTATTTCCAGCGCTTCAGCTCATTAGTGTCACTCCTTCTTGTTCCTTGTTCTAGTAGACTGATCTCTTACTAAGGTAGAAGAAGACTGAGATTCTTCTTATGGACTTCCTCTGTATTTTCACTACAAAGTTGGTTGGTTTCTAACTCTTCTCTTTTCCTGCCTGCTTCAGATCTATCTGGAACATAGTTATTTCTTCTCTGGGGGGGGGGGGGGACATGTCAATTTTGTTAGGATCGCTTCTCTTTGAGGCAGATATGATTTTCTGGAGTTCTGCACGGTGACACTATAGGGTCCCTTCTCAAGGCAATTGTTGCAAGTCACATCCTTGATATGGGCTGTCCATCATGGGAAGAGAGCGTGGCCTTGGAAGTTTCTAATGTGTAAAATCTAGCAAAGCTTGATTAGTGTTTCTTTATCCTTACCAGTCTATTTCCAGTCATACATGTTTACAGTTTTCCATTTGATTTTACGCTTCTCTTCTTACATCTCCAACAACTTGAGCGCCAACATATCGTAGTGCTGTGAGAATGTCTGCGCGTGCACATGAGAGCGGTGGGCGTGATATCGCAAAACCTTACAGATACCAGTTCGGCGATGCAGGAACCGGGTATTTGTGAATTGATACGTTCTAACTCTTAGTGAGCACTTCGCCATACGTTTGCATCTAGCGCCAATCAGTTGATAAGTATAGGCGCATAGGCCTCCGATCCTTTGTACTCCCTCTATGTATTCCTCTCTAATAGTCTTGATAACGCGATATAGACTTCTTCATTTGTCAAATAGTTTGGTTTCCAATCCGCATGGCGACACACATCCCTGATCTGAGGAACACAACAGGCGGAAAAACACGTTGCATTTGCATTGTTTTGTGCAACGGGCTGTGACTGCGCTGGCCTTGGTTCGTTTGCAATGATCTCGGGTTCACTGTACTACTGTTCAAAACTCCCGCGTCAATTCATCTCATTTCTTCCATTGACGATTTATAGGCGTTATAAAACTACCCGGATATTCGTCCAAATAATCCTACAAAACAAATATTGCAATGTGTAAGAGTTCCGGTTATAAAAAATCTCTCTAAAACCATGACTATTTGACGTTTTGGCCACTGGTACTCAGAACGATCCGTAGATGGGAGCGACCTATGACCATGCCTGGACGTTCGATTTCAATTCAAAATTGCATATTTCTGATTAGCAAAGGGGTATTTATTGAAAATGCAGAATGAGAATTTTCTCATGTTAAAACATCTTTCGTTATTGAATTGAAAGGAAATAAGATTTCCTGTATACACTCAATAAGCGTAATCGGTTGCATTTAATTTTATTGAATTAATTAACTGAGTAATTTTTAAGTTACCATTAAATCAGTATTTTAATGAGATGGATGAAAATGTGAATGATATTTGTCTACATTACTTTGTACCATATTACTTTATTGCGCTTAGTTAGTAAACACAGATAAATTATCAAGTTAGTAAATATAAGAATGAAGTTGCTGGAACTCAATAAAGAATATCGTCGGTAGTGTCAAGAAATATAGAAAGAAAAGAGGAAAAACGAAAAAAGATGTTGATGTTCTTTGTCTTACAGCATTATTGATCTTAAGCCTCGTTCTACTTGGGGGGTGGGGTGGGGTGGTTAGTACGCCTTCAGGTTTTCCCGGTTAGCTGAAAGCCTCCCTTGTTTGGTGCAGATTATTTAAGTAATTGTCAATTGACATATTCGCTCCTTTTTATCCAAACAAAATCCACCGGGGTATTAGTGGAGCGGGCCTATGTAAAATTTGGTGAAGTTCGTGTTAATGTGCAACTAATATAAACGTATACTACGGGATGCCAGAGGAAGATGAGAAAAGAAGGAGATGGCTCGAATTTACAATCCGATTACCCAGGAGTACTCTCATTCATAAGCTCATTGTTAGGAGACTTCAGGGCCCACTCGATTGGACCTTGAAGTAATATGTTCAACCGCCTCAAGCTTGCCGGGCGGGAAGGTGTCACAACAGAAGTAAAATTGACACACTCCCACTTAAATAGCTTATTAATTTCCAGACTAAAAGACCTGTGGCAATGAATCGCGGTTGTTCGCGCTGATTGCTATTTATGTTCATCGTTGGCGAAATGAGGAAATCAGTGACTTGTTAACGAAAGAAAAGCAAAATCGACCCTTTTCGGTAAGCTAACACTGATTCAAGTTTTGGGGCGTCATAAAAATGATGTTATTATTTTAGCCTAATTGTACCATATCCTGTTATTTCCTGAGAAATATGATATGATGAATGATTAGATAAGCATTCTCAATTACATCCAACCATAGTTGTTGTGTCAGAAAGTGTCCCCAAAGTTGCCCCCCCCCCCCCCCCAAATACTTTGAAAAGTGGGGTCAAAGTGTTTATAACTGAGCAGCGAGAAGTTCGCTGTACTGGTCCAACCTAGTGTATAGACACTGTGCAAATACATTGAAAAATGGGTAATTGGAATGTTCTGGGATGTAATGACAGGTGTATGTAATGTCTCAGCCAGTAGTACTAGTCTTTTGTCCAATCGATTGAATTTAAGCCGATTGAGATGAATTGGCGGTTGAACAGTTTATCTCTTGACGTAGCAGTCGAACACCTCCTTCTTTCTCATCTTATCTGGTATGACTATTAAGAAAATCAAGGTTGCCATTTTTTCGATGACCTTTAGTGACCTTTACCACAAGTCAAAGGTCAAAATGGTCATACATCCTCCCAAAGGATATGCGACCTTGTACCAGAATGTGGCAAATTTCACAAGAATATTGCATATGAGATGGAAAGACTTCCATATGTACACCCCTCGTATATATTTACAGATACAAAATTATTTAATTTTGGCCTTGTTGATCAAAAACGAATAAACAGCAAAATAATAAAATTTTATGTGGCATGTAAATATATGAGAGGGGGGTACATATCAGTCTTGCCATGATATTATTTTTTATTTGACCTTCGTTTTCTCTAATATGCAAATAAACCTCACTTAGAGACAATAAGAGCATAAATTGCCTTTAGCAGGACCGTCCTGTCCAAAGCAAGGTTAGGCCTAAAGTGCTTGCACAATGTAGTGTCATCTGTAAACATTCTCTTAAATGTAGAATGAACCCTAGTTTTTTGGCCAAAAAGGGGACCCCATAGCTTACCAGAGATGCAAATTGGGCCAAATGAAATGCAAATTATTTCCCTTTTTCCCCTCCAAATGTTGAAATTGTACTTCAGATGAGAAAATTTGACTAATTTTCGCAACAATTTTAGGAAATATTGGGTTTCCGATTGAGAAAATATGAAAAACACCCATTGTCAGATACAAAATTGGCATGAAGAAAGGGTCATTGATATACTAGAAGGCCAAAATGAGACTGATGTATTGCAAGTCCGTATGGTCATTTTGTTGAGAATCCCCCGGCATATACCCAAACCCCAGAATAACGCTGCTATTAAGGACCATTTGTTGGTAAACCAAATTATGTTACACAGTTGTATCTTTTTCAACCATAGCCCCTGAATAGTCTAAAGTAAAGCAGATCAAGTTAGAGTCATCCCCACATAGCTGCTATACCTGGTGAAGCCCCATTCACACTGGGAGATACGAAGGTTACAACTAGATGAGACTAGTTGCGATTGGCCAAACGAAGCAGTCTTCGGCGATCTAAAACGGGGGTGCCACTGATCGGCGACGATCACGGGCTGTGGCAGGTAGTCGCACATGTCCTCCTTTTTTTTCATGTGCAGAGGAGTTTTCGGCATGTTCAAAAACCTTCTGCGATTGAACAAGGTTGGACCGTCGATACAATCCCGTACAATCGCATGTGGTATGCGATGGTGGCACGTCAAGTCGTATGTAGTCGCCGACTTATCGTACGATGGTCATTGTTTAGAGTGATGAGATAATAGCACGATGGTGGAAGACTATGTACGACTAACCTGCGGAGTGTCTGCGAGTAATCGAGTATATAGACTCGCGCGCTAGTGAGGACCGTTGTTGCCACCAACGTGTCACCACCAAGGACTGTTGTGCCACTGTTGATCCCACCACCAATCGTGCCATTTATCGTAGAGGATCGTACATGAATTTTATAGTGTGACTGCTACACACGATTGACACCAAATCTTACGATGGCCTGGACGCTCGCACGATTTCTCAATCGCGGGCAATCCCAGGCAATCGCCTCTCCAGTGTGACTGGGGCTTAAGTAACTGAATTGTGTTACACAGTTAGTAAAAATGTTCCACACAAACTTGCGATTTTTCCATAAAAATGGGCCAGAACATGGAAACATTGTCTCCTGTCACTTAGTCCATAGATTGATAGATGTTATATTCTTGTTCAACCAATACGTTCACAAATCGTTAAGTGTTCTAAAAAAACACTGTTATCTCAATTTAGCTTCTTTCTCTGATGAACCTGTTTTCATTGAACATTGATCATTATTTCCCTGGTCTTAGTGTATAAAGTGTGAGCAATTAATCAGGGCCAATAGCCCTAAGTAATGGTCTAATTGTTACAGAACCTAATTCAAAATCATACCCTAAGCTTATGAGTTTTGTTCATGAACATGGGTACTGGCAGTATGGAGATGGGGAATATCCCGATATCAGCAGCAGGTCACCGTCGTACCCCCCCCCCCCCCCCCACACACACACATCCCACAAAAGGGGCAAAAGGTCCACCTATTTGTTGATTTTGTCCATAAAATCAAGTCCACTTTTTAGTGATGAGATGTTCAAAAAGGACCATTTTTAGGGGGGTGAGTCTGCTTTTACCTAAAAGTCCACATTTTCAAAGTCCCGCATCTCTATAAACAAGGAGTTTAAAAAGTACCGTGAACAAGTACAAGTAATTTGATTGGTCTAAATGCACCCCTAAACAAGTATGGTAAGTGTAATATCCTACCTTTAATGAATAATTATTGGCAATATTTGACCCCTAAGCAAGTAGAAATTTGTGTCTTTGTAGCCCATACTGAATAGCTAATTTACACAAAATGTGCCGAATACGATAAAAACTCGAAATTTCCAAATCGTACACTAATGTAAGTTCAAGTCCGGTTCAAGTGTGGAAAGTACACCCTTTTTTTCAAGATTTCAGTGGTTTTTCTACAAACTTTACGTATGTATCGTGCACAATCTTGAAAATATACCCTTTTTACGTGTTTCTTTGGTCGCACATGATATCCCCTTATCAATGAACAGTGACCATCCCCCGGCCCTGGATGGAAAGAATAATTGAAAAATCATGTGGCTGAGACTGAAAAGATAACTAGTAACACTAACTTTTGTCTCTTTATAGTGCGAATCGTGGTTGTTTCACGGTTATAACAACAATTCATTCCATAGATTTGGTTTAACCCTCGTCTTTAAGGCCTCGTCTTACCAAGGGGGGGGGTGCCCCCCAGTGAACTTTGCTCCGGTGCGCTAAAATGCGAAAAGCTTTCGTAAAAGCTTATGGGTAATCGTTCTCTCATCCTTTCTGGTCATTTTAGCGAAAAAAAATGTGAAGGTTGGTAGCACCTTCACCGGGGTTAGGGTATGCCTACAAAGTCGAAGGGTAGGGGGTTGCCACCTACAGATATTTTATGGTACATTTTTGAAAATATTGTGCACAGTATGGCTTTAAAACTCTACGTTTATGTAAAACTAGTCAATTGCCATCATTTAGAGCTGAAAACCGCATGAAAATCCGATATTCCCACGATTTTTAGCGCAAAATTAGATTTCGCCAATTTTCTATGGAAAATGCCAATTTTGTCGGCACAATGACTTTATGGCGTCATTGTGACGCCATACTAGGTATGTTGGTACTTATTTTGGTATCAATGGAAGGAGGAGGACCATAACTATCCACTGGTATCAAAATCAAAAGCATTGGGTGCTTTATAACGAATTATCGAGGGGGTGGTAACCACCCCCCCCCCCTTGGTAAACCGTGTTACAAAAAAAAGCTTGGTAAGACGAGGGATATAGACTACATCAACCATTTCTCTTGTACATTTTCATGAAACAACTTGGTTTTCTTAGCCATGGGCATTAATAGCAAGGTATAATGGGGTTGTGTAGGGTTCATTATACATTGTGCAAAAACATGAGGCCTAACTCTTGCTTTGGACAGGACTCACCCGACTGGGGTCTGAATAAGGTAAATTTATGCATATTATTGTCTCTAATTAGCTTATTTGCATATAACAAGAAAACAAAAGCTCAAGTAACAAAATAAATATCATACACAATATTCCTTGTGAAATTTGCCACATTTTCATACCAAGGTCGATATACTTTGGACGATGTATGACCATTTTGACCTTTAACCTCGTGTCAGGGTCACTAAAGGTCAACGGAAAAAATGGCAACATCGTTTTTCTGAATAGTCAGACCAAGTAGAATACATTTATAATGGTTGCCAACAATTAACATGAACTTCATAAAATCACTCTCTGGAGAACATAGGCCCCTCCACTATATAGGAAAGATAAAGGTGATGCCAAAGAAAAGGTTAGGAATATCACATTTTCATGATGGGAAATGACTAGTTTTATATAATTAGAGCATTTTAGTGCTATAATAAGGTGTTTGGGTCGCTAAAATTGCGAAATATCAATTTCCACCCTATATTCAGTATTTTCGGACTTTCCTCAACATATGACGTCATAGTGACGTCATAATTGGAATGTTGGTACTTATTTTGGTACAAATGGAAATAAGAAACGCTAAGCTATCCTTTGGGACCAAATTTACAGGAATCGGATTCTCATCATAGTGCGCAGTTCACACTCCATAGAAAAACGTTTTATTGTTTAAACAAAATGGCTCGGGAAGACGAGGGTTAATTTGGCTGCAAATTAATCATGTAAGTAACTTTTAAACAGGTACGCCTATCTACTATGAACTAGGAATCAAACCTGGGACCCTCTGATATGAACCCAAATACCTAATAACCACGATACTATGCTACCATAAAGGGAATATATAAGAACATTGAATTTATGTATATACATTATTTTCCTTTCAAATTAATATATTGTAAATTAAAATGGACAAATATCATACCAAAACGTGAAAGGGTTTCAACAAGAGGTTTTTGAACTATCTATAAAAAAATTGAAGTGAAAATAGGCTACCACATTAGTGCTTGTTTATGTCCTTTCTGAGTTTAAAAATTATCTTGTTGTTATAACTTTGAATTACCAACTTAGCTGATTTGAATCTTTTACTTTATTACAACTTCAACAATCAATTAATTTGCAGCAACAGGTGTAAACTGAGTAAATGTTACTATATTTGCACAATTTACCGTAACTTAATACATGTATGTTTGTGTTATCACTTCTCAAATGAAATAAGGGGTATTTGTGAAATTATTCTCATGAAACGTATAGTTGCATCATTACAAAATAAAAGATCCTTTAACTATTATGTCTAAAAACAATAAAAAATAATAATAAAATAATACTCAACTGGCGCGATTCAAACTGATAAACGTAGGCTCCTTTTTGCCGTGCTCATCGCCCGGATCGTCGCTTAGACAGTCAAGACATCTTGCAATCTACGTCTGGTAAAGAACACATGCAGCTAAAATGCATGTTTTTGTTTATACCACTACTAACATGCATCTTGTATTTACGAAATAACGTGCGCTTCACAGTAAAAAAAAGAAAAGGATCAGAAAAAGACAATACTTGACCTAATTAAAAATATAGTAAAATACTTTTTTGTCCAATTTTCGAGGCCTATTACGACTAAATTTATCAAAGAGGCTCGTATTTGAACTTTGAATTATATCAACATTGTTATACACTATTATGGATTCTCAATTATAAGTTATTTACAATTTACAGGAAAATACTGTAAATCTTATTGGAAAATACTGGGAGCAATTCTGCCAACAAAATCCCATAAACCACAGCTTTTATAGTTTTCATTCAAATTCACTTTATATTTTACAGTTTAATGCATATGTTTTACCAAAATTAACTGAATTTTACAGTATATGCACCCTAATATTTTGGTTGACATTTGTGGATATGCCTACTAAGTTAGGATGTTCGTCAGTGCTTTATTTTATTCTCTACACATTCACAATCTCTGTAATAACTCGCCAAATATATATTTTCAGTGTTTTGATTGAATCAGTTTTTACAGTATACTGTAATTTTCACAGAAATTATTCGGCAGAATTGCTGTCAGTAAAATACTGGAAAAATTTATAATATTTTTGAGTGTGGCAAAATCGTCTCAGATACAGCTACACACATTGTACTAATATAAACTTCGACCAGACTTCTATAATAGGCCCCCCGTGTTGATCAAGCGAGGAGCGCGAGGAGATGAATCTCGCAATATCCCATTGATCGATAGCTCACTTAATAAGCAGCCGTGCAGTGGTTTTCAGATACAGCAAACAGACGAATGCAGATTGGTCTGTTTGGAAGACTTTCATTTGGCGTTTGGTATGATTCCCCAAAGTGAAAATCTATTATATCTAAAATGGAATGTTATTTTTGCTCAATATTTGGTATATGAAAAGAGCTTGTGATATAGTATCATAATATGCAAAAAACTCAATTTCGCCAAAATGGTCGATTGGCCTGTTTGGAAGACTCATGACGATATAGTCAGGTAATTTGAAATATTCACGTATGTTTGTTTCAAATGGGTTTCAGATTATGCTATTTTTCTAAAATCCTGATCTAATATCTTGATGCGTTTATTTAACATTTCAAATTTTGATATTCAAAATAAAACAATCGTTATCATTACCAAGAGTATATGTAAGGAATTGGTCTGGAGTTACGTATCGATATTGGGAACTATGGTGTTTTTAATTTCTTAGTTTTCGTCATTTATCTTTCTATTACTTTTGTAATGTAGCGGTTAAAATCATGTTGTCAATATTTTTTCGAAGTTAATATCCTCTTTATTTTCACTTGATGTTTCATTAATATTAGGGGCAATAGGGTATATTACAAAGAAAGATATGTGGCCCATGCATTGCGGATTTCTCATATTTCCCTGTTAGAGGCCAATGAAAGGCTACATAGGGTAAATAATTAACATTACTCCAATCTAATTGCTTGTTTAGTCGTATTGATTCCAAAATGTGTATGTTTGTGACATGTACGACCTTTGACCATGAACGATTTATGGTTTTGAAGTTCTGGAGTCAAAATAGTGAAAATAGTCAAGAAGTCCATTTCATGCGGTACAGACTAAATGGCTTAAAAATAAAGTTGCTTACATCAAAGTATTCATATTGGCAAAGGGATTAAAAGGAATAGTTTTGACTACATCATATGTTTTGCTTCAGAGGTAGAGAACAAAGAAGGCCACTACTATAAAAGCAACCCAATGTGCATTGGTTTACAGATATTTGACGACAAAACATGAGATCTAAACATGGTGAAAACTATACCTTATTTCCATTTTCTTATCAAGATGAAAAGTTTGCTTTCACTTCTTATATACAAAAGCCTGAACAACATTTAAATTTGCTTACCTTGTGCATGCTGAAATTGACCTTTTTTGGTTATTTTACTATTTTGACCTCATACAGTTCATGTGTCATACCTCCAAAACCATAGGTCGTACATGGCAGAAACTACATAATTTGGGATCCTATGAGCAGATAAATGGTTTTTTCGTGCTCTATCTCTGTGCCAAAATTTTGAAAAATTACCACTGCACAATTATCCATATTCTTTCACCAATTGCAATCCGCTGTACTATCCCATTATTCATGAGATGTATATACTTCATGCTATATGGTTTTAATGTGTGCAATATTCGTTATTTTTTCGTATGCTTGCAAAATTTAGATGATGATTAAAAGCTCTATTAGGGCAATAAAACACGTTGGTAGTTTATACCTACGTAAACGCTTAATGATTGATACACATAATCAAACGTCTAATTAATGTCACGAAACTTGAATATTATAACATAAAGTTAACGCTTAAAGATTGATACATATAAGCAAACGTCTAATTAATGTCACGAAACTCGAATATTATAATAATTCTCTATAGAATATGTTTTGAACATACTTTAGGGGCCATGGCCCGATTTAAGGATACGAAGTTTTCATCTTGATAGATTGGCCTTCACCCCAAAAGCCCATCTGTAAAGTTTTGCGCCGATATTCAATCCGTTTTCATGTGAGAGCTAAAAACGTGATTTTATAAGCCCCCATAGAGTACTCTGTAAAATTTCATTTTCGCCCATAACTTCCAAACCAACCATCCTTTGGCCTTAAGATTTCACGGGGGTAATAAGAAAAATAGTAGCTTTCTTCTGATAGCAAATTGTTGACCCCTTCCACTGGGGCTTCTGGGGACGAGGCTATTAGCGATCGGGCCATGGACCTTTAATACAATAAAATGTCTGATCGTGATCTACTTTTGACTGCATGTTGGTAATTTTGTTTCTATCCTGGTGTTTTGACAGTCAAGAAATTAATTAAAACCATAAAAAAATATTTTTGAAAAATTTTATTATAATTCCTTCATCCCAAGATGGCTTCCGATGCTATAAGATGACTCATGATAGATAGCTGTAGCTAACCGAGTACTGTCATGTTTGTGAATATCCCTGCAGTCAATCAAATCAATGTACATTACGTAATCGATACATGTAGAGATCAATCCATATGGGTATTCAATATGGTTGGAAATGATCTTCCTAAGAGCGAAAAATCCTGACGATCATTTTGATACGGTCTATAACTATAGACCGTATTCAAAATCCAGACATTTGTGTGGACAAGATGCATACATTCCAGACTACAATACTAAGCTGTCAATCGATCCATGTTGAGCGATCGCACAGGATCATGACAGATGAATGTATTGTATTCTGGAATGGCGTCTATCTTGTCCCTCAACATGGCTGGCTATGAATACGGTCTACATACATTTGTACATGCTGATTAGTCTGCTATCGTCTTTGCAGACTAAAGAACTTATTTTTTGAAATCAATTTTTTTCACTCTGTGGTCCTAAAATTGGGACATTTGCAACAGACGGACTTGGGTGGATTTTTCGCTTACCGTGTAAAGAAACTGAGTGTCCCCCATGAGAGAGAGACCTAGCTACATAGCAAGCATGTACGGAATAACCGTGACGCTGTAGACGAGGCCTTTTGGGTACAGTGCTGAACAAAATGATGCATCAGCACTCAATGGAGAACACAATAGACAGATGGGTAGTAGGACTCCAGTCACACGGACACTGTAAGTATATGAACCGGATTGATTTACTGCAGAAGCATTTTGCCGTCAACTGCTTATCCCTTTAAAACCTGAGTGCTTCGACCTCACGATATGTTATCTATCCTAGCGTCATATTAGTGCAATGCCATATCATCCGTCCATGCAATTAGCATATAACATGATATTAAAAGCTATCTGTTTTCACGCATTCACCCATGAGATTTACACAGTTAGTTATAATCAGTGCATCAGAGTAAATTAGTGCCTCAGCCATGTGCATAACCTCAGACCTTGACAGCAATATGCTTTTAAATTCACCAGTGTCCATCATATTTGGATATAAGTCTTACATTTTTTGAAAAGTAATATTCCAAGCTGACAATGCTGATATTTTCCATTCTAAAGGGCTTTACCGTCTGTGCATTGTCAGACGTAATACAACAGAATATAGAGCAATTTATGTCTTATACACTTTCAAGTCAATTGTTAAGTAATGAAATTAAGTCATATATGCATTGTGATCCTCAGAGATGACTTCAATGTTTCTTGGAATGTTCTTCTTTTTTAATTATGCAGAAATACCAAAATAATCTGTCATATCATTGCACATGGGTCTGGGTAAAAGATGCAGTTCGGGCAAATTAATTGCATGCCGAATATGCAAGTTTAATCTTGTTAAAGGAAACTTGACTATTCAAACAAAGAATGCTGCTTTTAATGTACGTTTTCATAATTTATGTATTCAAACCTGCTATTTAGGCAGACTATTGTGGCAAAAGTTCTAAAAAAGAAAATGACAGCGAGGTTTTTGATTTTTGCGATCTCACTTTTAGCATGTATGCCAGGGCAGCAGTACGATTGTTTTGATTATTTCTGATGTCTATTTACCATAACATAAGAAAATATCCGATGTGTAATTATGTTGTTACTATTTTAATGTAATATCCATGTTCATTCAATGTACTGGAATCGCTTATCAGGCACCGAATAAACAAAACTTATTAAAAATGCAACCGAGAAGTTTCAAGTCATCCATATTTTCCCTCACATGAGTGGTTAACATTATAGATAAAGACGCAATTATTTCTACCTTTTACATAAAATGTCTTCAAAGTGAAAACAAAAGATTAGTTGTATATGCTCATACTTCAATATAAACAGTGCTCATTTTGCTTTATTACTCCAATAAGACATTACAAATTCACTATGTTTGTAACAAAGAATGAATTTTTTTATAGAAAGCTTTACTCAGTGCAAAAATCGAATTTTTACATTTTTTCGGGTCACCGACCGCTTATGTGTGTACATGCTCATTGTAATTGATTAAAAAAAGCCATGTTATAATCCCTAATTTACATGGCGATTACAAGACTTTGGCCTGGTTATACCTAGTTTCAATTAATAGGTTACATGAAGATGAAAATACACAGGGTTTAAGTCGGTTGGGAAAATTAAAGTAATCCTTTAATATAGTCAGAAAAAATGATAAAATGACCCAATGTGCTGTCAGGTTTTCATGTTTTTTGTTATTGCATATTTCAATTCCTGATCTCTAATTGTAATTAAGTGTTGTTTATCAATTTCTCTTGTTTTTTGATTGATAGCCACAATAGTAAACCCTTCCTGTCAGTTGAGTAATATAGCTGACTTTGGAATGGAGAATTGGTGGCAAAATGTTTTCAAGGTCTTGTAATTTGCTAAATGGGTATTTCTTTTGTAGTGTGGTGCATCCACTCAGACATTAATCGTAAGGATATTCCTTGTTATGTTCAAGCCGGACAATAGACCTTGAATGATGTAAGATAAGAAAACATTAAAGACTATGTGGGGGGGGGGTTGGGGAGGCTATGCCGCTACACTCCTGTTTATTGCTGACAATAAGCGACGCGTTATAAAAGTTGAACCTTGATGTGTTCCACATTTCAAATCATTATAAATCCCAGGAGCTTGCTGTCAAGATATATAGAATGATATAGATTAATTTTGAAAAGATTAGCAAAAAATATTAAAAACAGAGTGCCCAAATTATTTGACGAATTTTACATAACTTTACGTGTTCAAACCTCCCATCCCAAAATATACTGTCATATTGATTATTACTTGTGACAAGAACACCCTTGCCAATCCGGAATATCACACACTGTGCGAGAAATCTGGATTTTTAAACATGCTTTTTCGCGACAACTTATTATTATTGCTGTTGTTGTTGTTTATCTTGTTCTTTGTCTTTCTGCCTTTGTACTTTTATAAATAAATAACCTTAAGGTGGCCCATACTTTCCGAGCTCTGCTCCGTTGTGGTCAACCCACCATTCCATGTATAATTTACACCTTGCTTATGTTCTTCCTGGTGAATAAACCCGGATTCTCTTTGTCCCCCATATTGATAAAATATTTTGATTAGCATTTTTCACATCTTAGCCATACCGGAATATCACATATTTTACAAAAAGAATCTGGATTAACGCATGCTCTGCAGCCCATTCAACCGAACCCCTTGTGCTAAACCTGCTAATATTGTAATGTATAATCCATCTAGTGAATTTCAGGTCACGTAGGCGATTCACTACAGTTTAGAGAATATTGGCCGCAGAAACCAACGGATTAGTACAATTCCCAATTCAAGTCCCTCAGTAAACTCTTGTACATGAGTCCCATTTTGAATCACCAGTTGTTTACGAGGACCGTCAGTCTAAAATTCAATTTCCTTGAATTCCTAACAGTATGCAGTTCGATTTTAAATGTTCATACTTTCCCACCTCAAAAATATCGTTATTCGGCTTGGATTGTAAACTATAACGAATCTGATTTCTTTAGCTTGGCATCAACACATTTTTATAGATATTTTTTCCATGCTTTTATTTGTAACATATAAACAACTAATTGGTGTACTACTTGAGTGGAGTTTCGCGAGAATTCGAGTTGTGCCATCACGTATGAAACATTTTCACAGCGATAACCTTAAATTGACTGACCTTGAACTTGGGGTATAGGGAACTGGTACTGAAGTTAAAATTTTTTACATCTTACTTCTTCCCTACATATTTAAGCGTTACAGTGTAGCCAAGTACCAGTTCTGTGTGAATGCAGAATTTTGTGAAGGAAAGAAGTAAGCTATGGTAATTTACCTAGGTTTTTCGTGATGACAGGGGTGAGATAAAAAAGTACGTGGAAGAAGAAGAAGATCAAATGTCCACATTATACATAGAATAGTCATCTTCCGTGTTCAGTCCACTCCAATAAAACTGGTGCGTTTTATATAGAGTACCTTGGCCTTAATAACAAAATGAAACCAAATTTCCCATTTTTTTTCATTTTTCAGCTACAAGCAGGGCAATTGTGCATTCAAAAATGCTAATGCCGCTGTGGGGTACATCCACACAGATCCTCACCGCTGACGATTCAGGTGTATCCCCATTATGTTTTTAGTATGGAAGGCAACTGGGTTGTCTTCTCTTCTTTCTGTTAGTCACAATATATATATGGTTTGAATTTCCACTTTTAAATTTTTAAGGTTTTTGAAATTATGTATATTTGATGTAAATCATTGTTTGTTTTTAACATAGAATTTTATCTTTTTTGTATTTGTGCGTATTGATTTTTTGTCTATTGCTCCTTTCTAAGTGAAGCGCCTAGAGGCCTCTGCACTAGACGCTATATCAAGACTGTTATTATTATTATTTTATTATATATTCAAAGACAAAAACATTACAAATCACAACATTCACAAAGTGAAATTTAAAATGAACAACGCGAAGTGAGCAACATTTCAGAATAAATATCGGATACGTCACTCTGTGACACGGTGTATTTCATTCCACTTCACAGAACATAGTTGGGTCAGAAATTAAAAAAAAACGTATTTATTTATAGTTCATTAACATTTTCTTGTTGTAATATGGTCACAAATTTGTAGATCCTATATGATTTGTAATTCTTGGGGTTAGTGATTTAATGTAATTTTGAGAGCCCACCCAATCGCTGGCACTTTTTTCAATCTTATATTAATATTGTGTTTATGTAATACTAAAATATTTTATTGTATTGAATTTGATAATTATATAATATTGAATGGCTTTGAGTATGATACAAGAATATATTGCACGAGCTAGAAAAATATTTTTCTAGCGAGTGCAATATATTCCTGTATCATACGAAGAAAAGACATTCAATATTATTATTATTATTTAAATATCAGGCTGACTCAAAGCAAACCTTGCGTTCACAGTGTTGTAGTCTAAAAGTCTACCAGTCAGTAAAAATGCCCGGATGCGATACAATATTAAAATGATATTGTATTATATACATCCGGGGACTTTTATCGAAAATGTACAATACAAAGATTTCTTTGCACCACTCGGAAGCCTGATATAAATAATAATTTGTTATCTTGTATTCTGTTTGTTACTTGTTAGTTGTTATATGTCCGACTCTGCATCTACACCTAACATTTGCTTTTAAAAGACCTTTACATCCTTCCACTGATGATACCGATATTTCCAGCAACAAATACATCATTCGATATTTTACCACTGAAAACATAACATAAACATAAATGAGTTCTCGATTAACACAAGTAATATATCTTTATTTAACGCCAACACGTGCAGTCTAAATAATCACTTTGATGACATTGCTAATTACCTGTCAACCTTGCAGTGTCATTTTTTCTATTAACGCATTCTCGGAAACCTGCTGCTCTGTCGATGCTGCTGCATGCTCTGATTGACATTGAAAATTATTCAGATGAGAATTGCATTTGATATAAAGGTGTCGCTCTCTTTTCATTCGTTATTTAAACCATCGCCTTGGACCTGACCTCTCCCTCGACTGTGCCATTATGACAATGACTTTGTACCTGATATTAATTCTGGTATTATGACTACCGATCTCTCTGACCAGTTCCATGTCTTCTTCACTCAACAAAAATATAGGCTTACTCCATCTATACCATTGACGAGAAAGTATGGACAGCTTAATAATGCGTTATCTCTTGTTAATTTGACATGAGAAAGTACTATATGACCCCAATGACTACAATATTTTTTTTTGTTATTTTCTAAGCTCCTGAATCTCCATTGTCCAATTAAAAATAACACCATCTCAAAACGTAATTCACTAAAAAAACATGTATCACTAAAGGTATAATTAAATCACTACAAACTAAAGATAAATTATATAGCCCTAACGTCTCTTAAAACCTTCAAACCCATCGCAAAAAGTCCCCTGCCTTGGATTAGTGAGAAATATGCTCTTAGATCTGACAACAAAAATACCGCTACCTCAATTTTTGCGGTGATTGTCAGATTTTCTTCTGGGGAAGTTAGGGATATACTACATACATTTTTAAAACATGTAATTAAAAATAAAATGCACCAAATATCGCAATCATTTAAATCCTTTATTGCGTGTCTAAGTAAAAAAAACAACATACATATATGACTAGTAAAATTGAGAATAGTGAGACAAATACAATTTATTGGGTTGTAATATAAAAGTAAATGTTCCTGACTTCTTTATTAATAGTGAGGGTGAATGGATTACTGATAATACACTCATTTCAGAAAAAAAAACTTGTTTCTTGCCAAAGCTACTGATTTTATATAATCAAGGAACTCACAGAACCTTGTCGTTTTGAGCTGATGGACAACGTAATCTTCAGGACTGTTCCAAAGAAGAGACCTTAGGGTTGGCTTCAAAACTCACCCGCCGGTTGTCTGGCGGTCCCGCTCGGGCGCTGTGCGGTTGAAGTATGTTTCCTTTGTTCTTAACAATGGCAAGCTGGTCAACAGCACTGAACCGCTAGTCAACCGACGGTGGAGTTTTGACGTCATCCCTTACTTAAGAAAATTCCCACGGATTTGTTATCGTAAACTTTAAAGGTAAAAGCTACCAGTTTGAAATCTTCACTGTGTAAACGTGTAATCTTTGAACTACAATGCCGAGGGACTTGGACTCTGTAAGTTACCAACAACAGAAAGGGCATTTCTAGATAGAATGAGATGCATTAACCCTCGTCTTACCCCGGGGATGGGTCCCCATTGAACTTGCTCCGGTGCGCTAATATGCCAACAGCTTTCGTAAAAAGCTTCTAGATAATCATTCTGTCATCTTTTCTGGTCATTTTAGCGAAGAAAATGTGAAGGTAGCACCTTCACCGGGATTGCCGTCAAAGTCGAAGGGTAGGGGGTGTTTGCCACCCAAGGATATTTTATGGTGCAGCTTTGAAAATACTTATGCACAGCATGGCTCTAAAACTCTATGTTTATGTAAAACTAGTCAATTGCCAATATTTAGAGTTGAAAACCGCATGAAAATCCGATATTCCTACCTTTTTAGCGCAAAATTGGATGTTCACCTATTTTCTGTGGAAAATGCCAACTTGGCCGACTCGCGGACTTGATGACATCATTGTGACGCCATACTAGGTATGTTGGTACTTATTTTGATATCCACTGGTATCAAATTATAAGGTCGGGTATTATAACGAATTCTCGAGGGGATTGCCTCCTTAGAAAACCGTGTAATAAAAAAGACTTGGTAAACGGGGTTAATTTAAATGTTGATATTTTTTGTTTTTTAATTTTCC
Organism: Ophioderma brevispina; assembly: GCA_023653785.1. NCBI lineage: Eukaryota > Metazoa > Echinodermata > Ophiuroidea > Amphilepidida > Ophiodermatidae > Ophioderma > Ophioderma brevispina. The sequence goes on from JAMKCH010023540.1 coordinate 25,144, forward strand.
CCCTTAAGCCGTTGTGGTGAAGTGTTTTCAATCAACAAAATAAACTAAAATGTGTTGTTATATCAATCAATTGTTCATCAGGCACATTTCCTTGTGCGTAAACGGTATGTATAAACACCAAATGTGTTGTTATATCAATCAATTGTTCATCAGGCACATTTCCTTGTGCGTAAACGGTATGTGTGACATTGATAGCCATAGAGTAGCCTGATTAACAACCATCAATCATTTCTGAATGCGCATTCCATTGAAAAATCATTATTCAGTGCCAATTTTACTTCTCCCTGTGAATAATCGACCAATCCATATGGGATTTCACAAGGCCAACTAATCATAATGCCTGGTACGTACATATGCAATTAAAGCAGCTGTGCGTGAGTAAATGTTCGTTTGCACAGCTGTGCAACACGCGGAGGTTATTCGGGCGCATACACGAAGAGGCCCTTTGACGTCAATGTTTACCGAAGACGTGATCTGATTTACTCGCACTAATTATACGTTATAAAAGTCCCTCAAATTGCTTTTGATGAAATTGTCTACATGTCTCAAAATTTATAAATAATTCAGTGTGCATACTTATGTTTGTATTTAGAAGGGTTGTTACTTTCTTACATGCGCGTAATAACATTTGTTTGCATCTATTCCAAGAAATTAAAGATTCCCAAAGTTATTTCAAGCCAGTGACCGGGAAATAGTGCTCGGCGTTGGGCAACAGAAGATGAAATTGGAGGGATGTTTCCATAATGTGCTCTGATCATGTGTTCACGCCAGGATATGTTTGTACTCGAATAAGAAGCCTGGTGTAGGTGCCATCCATTCTATCCTGTAGCTCTTTCTTCATGGTCCAAGTCTCAGATCCATATAACAGGATACTCTCTACACAGGCTCTGAAGAATTTCAGCTTGGTTGAATTGGATATTCGAGATTGCCATAAGTGGTGTAGTTTATTGCAGGCATTCCAAGCTTGTCCTTTGCGTGACAGGAGGTCTTTCTTACTGTCGGCAACATAGGATCCTAGGTACTTGAAGTCCTGACCGTTGGTTACCATTGTAGTGCAAATAGGTGATGATTATCTTCCTCCTGAGCCTTAATGGCACTAAACAAGCTCTTAAGTATGTTTAACTTGTTAAGAATGTGATATGGTTTATTTCAGTTGGAGCATTTGGAAAAGTTGAACTTTGTCAGAGGTCAATACTTGTTTAGAATGTCATAAAAAACATTTCGGTTAAATTTCAGCTCAATCAGAGCATTTTGAAAATTTGACCTTTGACCCACTAATGACCCTCAAAGTACCCTCAATGACCTCGACTGGACTCACCATCAAACCCAAGCGTTCTAGACGTCACCGCACCAAAGTCAGCATCTCACAGACCTTGATACGCAGATGATCTAGCTCTAACAGTCGGTCTGATATGTGGTGCACAAGATCAACTAACATCACTTCTTGAGAATGCCGTAGACCAGGTCGGCCTACATCTAAATGCCAAGAAGACGGAATATATACCGTCACTGAGGAAGATAATCATCTTCACTACAGATGGTACTCACCTCGAAGAGGTCAGGGACCTACCTAGGGTCTTATGTTGCTGACAGGAAAGAAACGCTTCCTGTCACGCAAAGGACAAACTTGGAATGTCTTCAATAAACTACACCACTTTATAGTGTAGTTGGTATCTCCAATTCAACCAAGCTGAAGTTCTTTAGAGCCTGTGTAGAGAGTATCCTGTTATATGGATCTGAGACTTAGACCATGAAGAAAGAGCAACAGGAGCATGATAGACTTGATGGCACCTAAATTAGGCTTCTTATGGGAGTACAAAACACATCCTGGCGTGAGTACAGATATATGGAGATATCCCTCCAATTTCATCTTCTGTTGCCCAACGCCGAGCACAATTTGCCGGTCACTGTCTTGAAATCGGTCACTGTCATCGTGCGATTGATCAAGACTAGTAGTCTCAGACTTTACATGTTGGAGGTTACCGTGCCAAAACAGGGGTCATCGTCCCTTTAACTACATTGATGTAATTGCTCGAGACTTCCAGCAGGACCCCTCTGACATCCCCAACATTAAGTTGGCCAGGGACATTTGGCGCTACATGGTGAACACCATCTTGGCTGCGGCCGCTAGATAGATAAATAGATTTGTGTTATACAATAACATGAACAAAATAATGAATCATGACAATGGCGTGTGTGTGTGTGTAGTTGTGTCTGTGTGCGTGTGTTTGTGCGTTTGTGTGTGCGTGGGTATGTGTGTATGTGTGCAATGTGCGTGCGCGCGCGCGCGAGTGTGTGTGTGTTTTGTACATGGTGTCCCAAAAAGTGGTGCAAGCAGATAGGCTTCGGGTTCTCAGAATTATACTCTTTTGTATAAATTTAAATATACTCTTTTGTATAAATAGTGCAAATCTCATCACAATGCCCACGTAAACCAGAGATATAAACGATTATCAAAGACTATCTGTTTTTCATCCATGGGATTTACACAATATCGGTACATCAGACAGATTCGTAGCTCAAATTGACTAAATGATAACCTCAGAACCTGAAGGTGATTATGTTACCCCATACTAAATTAATATAGTGCTGTATCTGAACAAATGTCTTACATTATCTAAAATAATAACTTTTAAGCCGACAATACTTATTCTAAAGGGCCGGTTAACCTGTTGAAATATTCATTGTAGTGTGGTCTCTGGGGGTTTTGACCCGGAAAAATTGTTATTGAGCTGATTTTTGCACCAGATAAGCAGAATGCACCATACAACAACATATCCAAAATCCCCATAAATTCCCCTTGAAGTAGATGTTGATGATTTTAGTGTTTTTGAATATGTTTTGGGTGTCAAAGAATCCAATTTTGTACAAATCTAAATCACTGATGACTTCCTTCACGCCATTTTATATAATTAGCTGTATCTCATGTTTTTGAATATGTTTTGAGGTTCAAAGAATTCATTTTTTGTTTAAATCTAAATCATTGATGTTTTTCTTAACTCAAAAATGCAAAATGGCCACCAAAATGGCTGCCAATTTGCTGCCATTACATATAATGATCTTCTCACTGACATTATACTTTCCTTTGCAGTCCCCTGCAAGGAAGCTCGGTCAAACTGTTCCATATAGGAAGGTTGTTTAAAATCAATAATCCCGAAAAGGGATTGTTCTAATTACCAAATAGTAACTGCACAATGAGAACCAGTACGCCGCTTAAAGGTGCGTGTTCCGATCGTCTTTGGGACCCCCCTGATTTACCCGGAAGTAGTATCGATTTTGATATCAAATGAAAGGCCGTATTTCTCTCATTGTCGTCCTGAAATTTGAGCCCTTAAATCCATTTCATTCCCAAGATATAAACAAAAAAATGCCGT
>JAMKCH010023541.1:0-20348 GCA_023653785.1 Ophioderma brevispina
GACTGATTTTCTATTTAATTTTTGTAACTATATCTACCTTGTCCACCGACAATCCTTCTGACAACCCCTCCATTCAATACTCACCACTATAACACACAAATCTGCATCTGTTAGTTAGTTTGCAAACTTCAAAATTGGATATCCCGCACTTCCAGCTTAGTTTTTTTGGTTTCAAAAACGCCGTCTATACCCTATATCCAGCAACTTTGCTTTTAATACCAAGGAAATTAACACCACTATGCCTAAGGCAAGATAGGTTAACTATTAGCAACCCGTGTTTCTTTCCACTTTAATTTCATTCATGAATTACACTTTATGCTTTATACCTGGGACGTATTTTGTACTAACCATTTAACGTGCTTTTTTTAACTATCTTGACCTGTCTTCAGAAATTCATTGAAGCATTATACTTCTATACAATACCGGACAATACCATTTATGGCACGACGTAAAATTTGAAATCTTTTGTATTGATTCAACCCTTGACATGCCCGGTTTCTTTCTATCGACAAGCCCGTACAGTATAACTCGTGCTTGTATTATTATGATGAACTATATATAGCATGCCTGTAACAACACGTTATTTGTTGTTTGTTGTGTTACGTGTAATACTTCAGAAACCAATTCCATTCTTGCGTGCGAAACCCTGTGGGTTTGAATTATACAAAAAACCTTTTTCACCATGCACCATGGCTCATGTCAGTAGATTTTATTTTGATACAACACATATATGAAATGGGAAGTTACAGCTTTAAGGTTTGTAACTGTTTTTTTCCACCTATCAGGTCATTCATTTATTTGCATTATAATAGCTTTGACACACTAGTACTTATGACAAATCAACTTGTTTTTATTTAAACAAATATTTGTTCATATATATACACAATGGACACTGATTACAAAAGAACAGTTTTGCAAATCAATTACAGGAACAGAAGGACGCAATTAATGCAATCAATGGCGAACTAACAGAAGGCCACATTTATATAATTACGAGTGTAGTGTATTTGAACACGCAGTTTGCGAAGCGTGTATTTTAAATTTTTAGCGACGGTAAAAGAGTTTACTCACCTTCAGTTTTAACAAAAAGATTAAAACAAAGCCAAATTTCTTTCCCTCGTTATGTAGATCTAGTGGACTTGTACGATCTAGGAAAAATCCTACACAGAAGTATTATGCATTTGATTTATTCGAAAGTCTATTTTTCATATACTCTGCGTATCAGATTCCAACATTCGAATAATTCAACTATTTTAAGCACTCCCTAATTGTTCACCCTGACTGGATTTCAAAAATTCATTAGCATTGAATAATTCTATATACTACAAATTCCTTTCGGACCTGAATTGAATCATTTTTGTGTTGACTTCAACAGCCATGACATACTTTCATATTTCGCTATTTTTCTGTCTGACCGCAACCCTGCCACGTATAGATATGACATGACTGGTAGTTGTTTGCAGTAGCCATGAATCTGTTGATTCATAGGTGAGACCAGCAATGGTGATGCCTGTACAACACAGGAATTAGGAATCTTACCTGCTGCTGTTGTGGTAATATGAAGTAGAATGGGCAAACGCACAGGGTATTCAATACAAAGTCAAACTGTTTGGCGATAATGCTGTACATTCATGATTCACAACGTGATGGCTCTGTCGAGGACGGTGCTTAGAATGATCATAACACGATGTAGAGCATTAGACATTACACTAGTAATTACAAAACCGATTCCAATGCGTGTGCCAATGGGTCGTTGAAAACCGAATTAGAAATCACATCCAAGCCCAAGCTATCTAGTGCATGCAAGAGTGAGTAACTTGCTGTCCCTGGAAGGACAATAGTTCATAGCTTTACTGTATGCATTTAGATTAAGTGTGTGTAAATCTTAGACTCTAACACCAGAAAGCTTGCAACCGCCTTAGGCAATGGTTAATAAAATTGAATGGCTAGAGAGAATAAGTTCAAAACAATCTGTTGTGGTAGGATGAATATAAATGTAGTCTAGACTCTTGACACGAAAAAACTTGCAAACGCCTTAGGCAATGGTTAATTAAATTGAATGGGTTAGCAAAGAAAAATTAGCCGGAGCATTTCACCCTCTCCCTGTAGTAAGTGCACTTAAGCTGGTGGTATTCAGTGTTTTTTTATGGACCATTAGTTGTTATTTTAGCTAAAATGTCAGATTGTCAGATTGATTTGCAACATGGAGCTTGGAGGATTGGGGGTCTAGGGGTTCTAGGGGTTTGTTTTTTGGGGGGTAAGAAATTGGTTAAATTCGGGCCTCAAATAGGGGCCATGCACCCAGCATCTTGCACACAGCACGCACAACAGCGCACACAAGCACGCATTACAACGCCACTAAGGCATGACACAGTACACACAGAGAGCCACACAGCCAACATAGACACATATATAGAGCAATGCATACAACACTTACACAATATTAAGCACACAGCACATATACACATAGCACCCCTACCGCACATTTAGCACCTAATACTAAATTTCCCAACTTACATATGCACACTTTTACCAGCTTCAAAATCCTAGGCCGTTTTTAATAAACTTAAAATGGCCAACTATTACATCTTTAAAAGTATTGCGAAAATTCTGGAATTTTGAATTGGGTACCTTAGAAGGCATTTTTAGAGGGTAGTTCGGCTTGTTAAATCAGCTCAAATGGCGGTTTCGCGAGGAAGGAGTGCCCAGAACCCACTACTATACTACTCGAGGACAAATTAGAACCTTTTGAATTTTTTGCATTTCTAGAGTATAGGGCTTATATAAGTTATCTATAGAAATCCACCTTTACTACAAAAAACCGTTTTTATAAAAATAAAGAAAAATATAAAATTTTTATCTTTTCTTAAATTTCTTTGACTGAATTCCCTTTCTTTTGACGATATCCCACAGAAAATCATGTGTTTATGCTTTAAACATATTACACACCAATCTAAACACCGTTTTTGTACTTTAGTCCTTAAGGGGAAACTGAACTTGCAAATGGGTTTTCCAAAATACCCACGCTCACACGACTTCAAAATTGGTGAATGGTGGTACTGATAAGAACTTTGAAATTTTTTGGTGAAAAAAAAAAAAAAAAATATGTCGCCGCACACCGTTGCCATGGTACGGCGGCCATATTGTTTTAAACGACCGTTCTAGCAGCTTTTCTCGGTAACCAATGACCAATTTAAATGTTTTTTTGTTCAGCTCCTTATTTTTTTTTACAATCTAAGCATAAAGAGCCTTTTTCAAATTTTTTTTCCCTTAGTCTGCGCGGTCAATAAAATTGGAGGAAATGTCGCATTTGGGGAAAAGGGCGACAAATGCGTTATTTCGGCTTTTTATTTTTATTTTAAATGCCTTTTAGTGGTTCAGATCCATGTCTAAGTGACATCCCATGTAAAATTTCAAGTAGTCAATCGGAGGTGTATCCTGAGAAAAGCTGCGCCGAAAGGTTTTAAAATGACGAAAAGCGACATCTTCCTTAAATGCCGTTTTAAGATTAGAAACACTGATTTGCAAAAATTAAGGCGATAAAATATGCAATGTGATCACGAAAAATGGTAAAGCTATTTGCAATAACCAATCAGAAAACATACTTTTTGCTATAAAATAGGGTTAATCACCAAATAAAGTTACAAGTAACCACCAATTTACATCATTTTGCATTAAGAAAACAATTTAGAAAATACATAAGAAATGCACAAGATTAGTATAGGAAAATAGAACAATGTGTCAAGTTTGCGTTATAAATCTTGTTACTTCTAAGAATGCATCGGGAATCTGAACAAATGTCCGATTCTGTTTCAAATACAAATGCAAATTGAAGCTACAATTCCAGAGAAAATAAAAAATGAATAAACCAATAAATGTCAAAATGGCCCAAATTCACCAATTGCCCAGTGCAGTGTCCCCTTAAGCATATCAGGGAAAATTTTAGACATTGGTATTCCTGAAAGGACAAAACGGAACTTATGATTAGCCTCGGTACACTATCCTCTACACAAAATGCATGATAGCATTTCTGGAATGGTAGCTATAACCAGGAAGGGGACAATCAAGGATTACACAGGCGTCAAAATTTTAAAATGATCCGGTAATGTTGAAAAGTATGCCACATCATTTGTCCAACCATAAGGATTCCAAAATGGTATAGTTTGTACTATCTACAACCAAAGTTTTGGAGTTAAGGTTAAAAACAGCAAAAAACGGATCAAAAGGTTAATTTCAGCTGTACAGGGGTCAATTTTTAAAGTTGCCCCAATTTGGTTAAGAATTGAGTATTTCAAATGCTTACTTATCTAAGTAGGGAGAAAACAAGGTCAAGCCCCATTGAATACGATGGACGTAGACCTTTGTTTCCCCTACATTGGTAAAAACTATTCCCTATTTTAATCCTATGAGCTCCACCAATAATATGCACCATATTTTATCCAAATCAGAGCAACTTTGAAATTTGACCCCTGTTCAACTGAAAATGACCCTTTTATTGATTTTGCTGTTTTTAACCTATAATTGAAGAAATTTAAAAATTTCCCCCTATGTAAACCTTTGTTACCCCCTATCTGGCAGTAGCTACCATTCCAGAAATGCTATCATGCTTTTTTGTGTAGGCCATGGTATACTGAGGCTGCATAATAAGAGTCGTTTTGTCCCCTTTCAGGATACCGATAATTTGCTCGGCTCATGGACTATCCATGCAAGTTAACTGGATCTAGCTGTTTGGATCGATTAAAGGTGGATAACCCGATCGATAACCTCGTCCCCCAAAATTGAGATTTTGGTATCAGAAGAAAGTTCATATGTTCTCATCACCCCATGAAATTTAAGGCCCAGTAAATGTTTCCTTTTGATGTTATGAACAAAAACGTCTCCAGATGTGGTCGACCACATGGGCCAATATTTAATACATATAATTAATGTGACAGCGACTGTTAAATCAAGTTATCAACCAGTCAAATCAATCAAATCAAATTGGATCGATTAGTTTAAAAAAAAGTTCACCCCATGTTAGTTTTCTCAACCTATACACAAGCTATATTCTATTGAGTTATTGTAAGAACAGTATAGAAAATACTTTATAGCATTTTAAGGAAATGAATCAGAAATCGAGCCGGTGAGCGAAAAGATAAAGTATGAAAAAGGCGGGAAGGAAGCGCGGAAATGATCAGCCGATGCTTTAGTTGCTGTCTTGTTGTCAACTTGACGATTTGCCTCAAGTTTTCATATAAATTTCACGAAAAATATACCGGTCTATTATACACGAGGAAGTGCGCTTGTCTTAATGCGCTGTGCAAGAGGAACAATCTTTTCCGGGGGTAAGATGTATTTCTTGAAAAAGAATCTTCCTCCTTTATGAGAAATCTTACATTCAGAATTATAGAATGAGATATTTATCACAACCAAAGTGGATGTAGATTTTTCTTAATTCTCCGCGCTGCTGTTTTTATGTCACTATTACTGTCGAGAAATTCCAAGCACTCAGGCCCATAGCCAGGATTTATTTTGTGTGGGGGGGGGGGAGATTTTTATAATTTCTTTTATGGGCACATTTTTCAGGATTTATTTTAGGGAGCGGATAAGAGTCATAACAAGATTGTTGACTCTTTGGAGGAGTGCGCGAGTGTCACTGTGTCAGGAGTCATTTTGACACCAATATAGTCATTTTATATACCTCGAGTCATTTATGCGGAAAAGTTGCTTTGTGGAAGGCGTGCCCGCGCTTCCTCCCCCCCCCGGCTAACGGACGGTAAGCACGGTATAAAAGAATACTGGTTAGAGAAGTGAAATAGGGATATTATTTCCCCAAGGTACTGGATACGAGCCTCGAAACCCGAATGGTGAGGGGTGAAGGCCAGTAGCCCGTATCAGTACCAGGGAAAATAGTGGTGCCCTGTTCCCCGTTATTCAAGTTATTAAAGTTATGTAGATATTTGTCCCCCTTAATGTGACTCTGGGGACGAGGTTGTAGGGGAAACAGTTCAAACTATTTCCCTAGGAAAAAAACACTTATAATAGGAATTCAGCCAATGAAATAGCATGATCATGTTTGATGAATATTCGTGAGGGGTAATAATATCGCATCAAATAAATAGTTGCGTTGTTCTTGGACCACTTCTTTTGTATAGGCCCTATAGAACCTATATGCAATACAGAAATCTTTTTTTTTTTTTTTTTGTTTGTTTTTCCCCCCCCTTTGCCCTACGGTGGCAATACCAATAGTATTAATAGATCACCTGTACAACTTGGGCATCTCTGGAATCAACAACAGGTGGATGTTTTGTAGTCAAGTAATGTGGCTCTCTTAGCAAATTAGAATTTGCTCTACCCAGATGGATGGGGCACTTAGCGGTGATAATTATACCCCGTCCTTTGAAGGGGACATTAGCAGCGGACCGATGTGGAGACAGCGTACTTGCAAATGAAGCGCATGTCACGTCCGTTTCGAAAGAGGGGTGATTGACCCGGCTGTCATGATTCCGTGCCGATGAAGGGTTCTCAATAATAAACCCGACGGTTCCATTTAAAACTATTTAGGCATAATCTTCAAAGTGTATTTAAATGCTGCTGTGCAAGCATGCGGTGAATAGCCTTGCACAGATTCAGGTACACTTTATATGTATTGCATGTGTATACTCACAGATTATTCCTTAGATATCGTTAACGAAATGTGCTCTATGGAGCTCTAATTTGTTTGGGATTTAGGTAGATTATGCCCCTGGAGCACTGTAAGTTTGGAGTTAGGCTATAGGTGACAGTTTTTGGGTCAGGGTAATACTTTTGGAAATCATTGGGAACCAGGAGCACAGTTTGTTAACGATATCTTATTTTGATGACTACAGCCTAGCAAACTACATGAGCTTTTATACATGGATACAAAGTCATACAGATAATAGTGATGGAGCAACAAGTCATGAATTAAAGTCCTTGTGCATTTTGTGGTGAAAGTAAACGACCTGTCTAGATAGCTTCAGGAGGTCAAAAAGAACAACCACCAAACAAAAAAAACAATGGAAAAACTGTGCCAAAATTGCCAGTCCTGTAGGTGTTACTTTATAGGCTATTTTCAAAATGGCCAGCCCGAAAAATGTTGAAATCACAGCAAATGCAAAAATGATATGTGTTTAAAATGAGCCTAATTTTCAGCACCAAATTTATCATAAATTAAAAAAAAAAAAAAACCCCCCACCCCCACCCGTCGCCCCCCCGGTTGTCATATCTATTAGGAACGTTATTTGTTCTAAGTATTCTAGCTGCCTAAATGTAATGGAATAACAAAACAGGCGGATGTTTCTTATTATGGCTCTGATCAGGCAACTTGCATGAAGATTTAGGGGGGGGGGGGTAAAAAACAAAAATCCAACATTATTGTCATTAATGCCATATCAAGTCGTAATATGGTACGAAGTTCTTTAGTGGATTAAGGAGATGAGTGGATCCTGGTTAATTAGTCGCATGTCTTGATGCTATCATGTTTATATTCACACTAACAAAAACCCCACCAAAAATCCATCATACTGTTTCAGTGCAATATTAAAATTAATAATTACAAAACTGACCCATTTGAAGACTATTCATGAGCACATGTGAATGTTAGTACTAAATACCCTTACTTGATCAAAACTCTCAAGTCCGAGATTCAATTTTATGATTCATTAATTTATTTTCCAAAAATATCAATATGATAGAGATGTCAACTGATTAACTTTTCCCGTAGACAAATCAAATCCCAAGCTCCCGAAAATCTGTCGACCCACATATCGGATCATGCAAGGTATGGTGATGGTAAGTATCCTGAAATTCAAAAACATCAGAAGATGTGAGGGGGGGGGGCGGATATTGAGAAATTCAATTCAAATCTGATACATGGTATAGAACATACTGCCAAGATAAAGTGCACACGGGATACTGCAACGCGTCAAAGAACGATATGAGAAGATGATAGCTGTAAAAGATTCATGGATTGATAACACGTAATGGGGACCGTAAGAATCAAGAGTAAATGTTGGGACGTAATATAATTGGTTCGTGCATTTCACAATGTGAGCCTTACTTACCTGATCTCAAGAGATCTCCGATAGGTCTACACACCTTGGTGATGTCCTGACACCAATCTCTTAAAGTCATTCTAAGAGGTGTGTGTCTCATTCTTGGAGTATGTTCGCTGTTGCTGAACCCACTACTAGACCGTCAGCTCCAGAAGTTTTGGTCTAGACGAACGAGATACCAATAGTTGAATACGGGAAAATTCAGAGGAAAAATATAACTTTGAAAAAAATATGAAGTCTGCCGGAGACCCGTTGTTGCAGTGTAGCCCAGGAGGGGTGGGTAAAGTTACTATGGGGGCACATGTTTGAACTGCTCTAAATCTAATGAAATATAGCTCAAATTATTCCTTAGGTACCATGAGGTAAAAAAGGGGCAATTGGGTCACATGTGGTGGGCTTCCTTCCAAGATATTTGGGGAAAATAGGCTAAAGGTCATTGTTTATTCAAGAAAGTCAACAAATTGTAATACCAAGATTTCTGTGTAAAAAATATTAAAAAAACATATTTAATATTTTTAATTTTGTTATTTTATATGCTTTTTATTTGATAGGGTTGGTCCCTTATAGGGAGGGTATTAACTGTCCCCGTGCCCCATTAGAGTTCTACAGGGAATTTTGTACCCATTCCATTAAAACAACAAGGAGAAGCCGAAAGTGCAAAAGCATTTCATATTTGGTTCCGTATCATTAAACATTTAAAACAAATATTTTTAAAAAATCGGGGTATTGCACGGGTGCACCTTTTCTTGAATAAACAAATGACCGTTAGCCTATTTTCCCAAATATCTTGGAAAGGAAGCACCACACGCGTTGGACCAATTGATATTTTACTCCTGCTTACCTAAGGGAATATGACCTATATTATTTAGATTTAGAGGCAGTTCAAACATGTGACCCACATAGTAACTTTACCCCCTCTGGGGCTACACGCAACAACGACGGTCCCCGGCAGACTTTCATATTGCAAAAGTTATATTTTTCTCTGAATTTTCCCGTGTTAAGATATGTACTCGTTTCGTCGAACCAAAACCTTCTGGGCTGATGCTCTATACCTTGTAGTGATAAGTATCAGGGAAGTGATCTTTTGGCAAGGGATCTTTGCGATGGCCAAGAATATCTCTCAAATGCAGGACGAAACGTTATATTAAAAAATTGGAAAGAATGTGGATGCTGCAAATCATCTCGGCGCATTCTTCACATGCTACAGATGAATGTGTTACCATTCTACTATTTTCCGGGAGGTTGTTATAGTTCATAGTGTAGCCATTTGGAACACACACTTTCGATGTGCTTGATTTCACATGGTTTGTTGGCTTCATCACATCACTAACATGTCAGATTGTCTGTAAAATTAAAACGAAACCGCGAGACTTGTTTTTATTTCTCAAACACTTGCAAGACTTTTATATTCCTTTACTGTAAATTAATATTTTCTCTATCTAATGCAATACTAGGCAATGCATGTGCCAGCATATTATGACGCGGTACATTTCTAAAAAGCCCGTGTGAGAACTATACGTTGCATACCAGAATGACAGCATTTACATCTAGCTATTTTTTTCTTTAATGTTTTATAAGCTATGCCAGCTTACACCCGTCATCCCCTTCAAAATAACCCACTTCTTGCAACACTATAATTTGCCCTGGTCATCATACTCCAGACATCACTGAATCACGTTTCTCTGTCCAAACGTCATTCAACCAATGCCTTGATGCCTCTACGGTGGTGTTTTCTGTAACCCTTTGCTGTTGACAATAAAACTCTATGAAAATATCACAAATTAGGAGGTCTTTGATACGTTAGTGGCCACTTAACTTCATGGAGCAATTCTCCCTTAATGTTAAGATTGCCTTACTGAATTATTCGCCGATGAGCTGGTGCTACCATTGTGGATCCTCCATAAGCCTGTCATGCCTGTCCCTGAAATCTCAATTTGCTGTTTTGGAAGTGGTTTTCTGTATTGTGACGAATTTGCTCATTGATCAATCTGGTGATATTGTCACCATTAAGAGTTTCCATTGAAAAAAAAACAGGGTCATCATCTGGCGATATCGTTGTCACCATTAAGATTTCCATTGAAAAAAAAAACAGGCCGAAGGGCGTGGCTATTTCCTTAGAAACCTATCAAATAGAATCTGGGTGTCAAGCATTGCTGCATATCTTATGGAATCACCTGTTGGTCAGTCAACCACAATGGTAGCTTAGGATTTATAATGGTGGTCATGTGATAGAGACTAACTATGCTTTAATAAGAGGTACCACATTCACAAAATAAATCAACCTGTCCACAATGAAGTGCGCAATTTTTAGACCCTGTAAGAACACGTTTTCGGACCTGTGAGACACATGAGAAAATAAGGTATACAGTCGGTGTGGAATTTGTATCCCTTTAGATCAAAATGGTCAATCTTTGATATCCAGAAAGGATGAACCACTTGACATATCGACAAGCCACAAGACTTGGCCTTGGTCTCATGGCGTGCTCCATGGAGATGTTAATTCAACGTGAACCCAAACTACCTTACCTTACCAGCTGAGTCACTATTTTCCTGCCTTTTTCCAAAAGTTCTGATAGGTCTTAGACACAAGGGGGCAAAGGTAAACTGTAATCCATAATTGACCTTTTTGCGATTATTTTTATAATGAAATCACGACGAGTTGACAAGTTGAATCATTGGGCGATGTGGCGTTCACTGGTTTTATTGCAGAATTGGGGGCCAATTATTGAATAGGTCTACATCTGCTTAACGTTTTTGGTATACAGAAGGTCTAGAATATTGTGTGGTTCTCCTTGGACACATATAGCAATATAGACTCGCTAGAGGGGGTAAGCTGCAAAATCGTGGAAAGCTTTTTAATGTAACGTTATGGATCGCCTAAAGATGAACTTCACCAGCACAAAAAAGTTCTTATAATTGACCATAACTTTCAGTCACATTTGGGTAGGTGTGAGCCATATGTTGAAACCATAAACCATCCTACAGCACTAAATGGTTTATCATAGATGGATATTACTACTTTCATCAGCCTCTAAATCAACATCAACGAAAAGTCATTAACCTGCTATATTTAAGTCGGATTTTAGATCCGTCTTAAATAGCGTAACCATCAACTGTCGCTCCTACATGCCCAAAAAAAAAAAAAAAAAAAAAAATTTTTGACGAATGTTTCTCATGTTTCTTTGAGATCCCCGAGGATATCTAAATAGTCGGTATGTTTTTCATCACACATTCAACCTGAAACGTTATTTTTAATTTTTAGTCATATTGATATTTTGAGACGTGCATTTTGAAGAGTTCCATAAATAACAAACACCTCTCCTACAGGATTAAATTTTTGGGCTGTATGTTTTGTTTTTGTAAATTATTTGGAGACGGCTCCTGAAGATATCTATTCAGTGGGTTTGCTTTAACCACAAAATCTAGATGCAATGCCCTTTTATTTACATATTTTAGATCATAGTTTTTTTTATACTCTTGGCGGTCCTTTTGAAATAAAAGACAATAACCACCCTGCTACTGAGTAGATTTTTTGGCAGTTTTTCCCCCTATTCTTCGATAATACCCCCTGAAGATATCAGATGGTTTTACTTTTTACCATGGAATCAACATATGGACACCCTTTTATTTATAATTCTATTACCTCTGCTGCCACTACTGAAAATGCCGCAATTCTGATTGGTCATTTTACTGCCCATTATTCTGCAATAATTGGTCGGCGAATGCATTTTCTCATTATAAAATCACACTGTTTTTTCCAGTAATAGAATAGAACTAAAGGTTTGCCGTATTATTTATGGGCTCATATGTATCCTCGCGGCCGGAAAAATTAATAATGGACTCGGCTGCGCTCGTCCATTATTTATTTTTTTTCCGACCTCGGACACATTAGTCACCCATAACGGATAACGCAATCCCTTTATTTCTTAATTTTGTCATATTTCATACTTTTAGCAGCAATTATTGCAAATGGGCCATAAGCCACCCTCCTACATGACTAAATTTACGGCAACATTGTTTTCCTTTTGTTTAGTACCCCCCCTAAGATGAGTATTTAGTGTGTCCCTTGCTTTTTTACACAATATCACGGACCGCTCTTTTATTAGCCGTATTGTATGTTAATTCAGACTTTGGCGGCCATTTTGAAAAAGGCCATAAACCACCCTTGCATGACTACATTTGGCAAACATGTTTTTCATTCTGCCCCCGAATATATATAGACAGGTTGTTTGCTTTCAACACAAAATCAAAATGAACGCGATCTTATGTTGTCACAATCCCGGGGGGGGGGGGGTTCCTCAAGGGTTTAGTTGTTCCCCATGCTCGTTCCAGGGGTTCTGAAAGTGACCCCTAACGGACTAATTTTCAGTGAAAATATACCCCTAACGGACCAGTATTCAGTTAAAATATCCCTTTTTCTAGACAATATACCCCTAACGGGAACAATAATGCGGTAAAATTATACCCCTATCGGGAACCTGCTATCAATACGTGAATAACAAATTTCGTTTAAAAGAATCCAAGATGATAAAATAACACTTGTACTGTAAGAAATTTACACACTGCAGGGTTATTTTACTGACAATGTTAAAGTTCATATTCCCATTTTTTCAATGAGCCAGTCACAATCTTACCTGAATTTGATAACCCCTAGCGGGACTAGAACTTGATTATTGTGAATTTGATACCCCTAGCGGTAGTCCCGCATTTTGCAGCTGTCCCGCAGCTAGTCCCCTCGTTTTTTTGGAACGACATGGGTACCGACTAGTAAAAGGAACTTCTGACCGTGATGAACGTTTTATTTGGGCTAAAATAAGAGCGGTCCATAACGAAAACGTCATCCCTATTAAAGAATGCGACTGATTTGCTCGTATATTTAGGTTGCATTGCGAAACAGGTACCTGACCAAAATCCAAGAACCCCCCCCCCCCCCCCGTGTCCCATTTTAGGTCTTATTTCATGCTTTTGGCGGCCCATTTTAAAAAGGGCCATAAACCACCCCCCTACATGACTATGCTACAGTTTTTTGGCACATGGTTTTTTATATTCTTTTAGACCCCCTGAAACCTAGACAGGACGCACACATGGGACTTCAGCTTGCTTCCCCAACTATAATACAGATTTACATTAATTCAAATATACTCTAACCAACAACAGAGGGTGTCTTTCCTCGAACACACAGACAATCAGAACGATGGCGGTTAAGCCTTATTTAAACTAGCAATCTCACACAATGACTCATACAAAATAACTGTCCCGAAGCACAGAGCCGATGCATACCGATTTGATGGTCAAAGGCTTAGGCTTTTTTTTGTTTGCGTTCCCGCCTCGCGTTCTTGACGTTAGTCCCAGGGGTCTCAAGTAGTTTGGGTAGGGAGCATGTCCTCTGAGACCACGTAGTTGGCCCCATACCACTTTTTGCCGAAAAAGGACCAATATCTATAACAAAGATTGCAGATTTTGGCCAAATTTCCAAAAATTGGCAATTTTTTTTCTCACTCTCAAAATTTGACAGTTTCGGCCAAATTTGGAATTTTGGGGCTCAGATTGCGGAAATTGTAAGATATTCTGATCCAACATCGGTCCCAGTGTATAAGAACATGCATTTGAAGTAGGACAAAAGACGGCAATATAAGGTCAATACAAGTTTTCGGCCGTAGAAATAAAGTGAAGTTCAAACAATGAATATAATAGCAAGAGTGGCCTATCCACCCAAATTGTTTCCAAGTAAGTGGAAACTGTTCATAAGGGTTCTTTTCATTGTGTTGGAATAGTTTTTACCGTACTTACCCTAAAATACTTTTACCCGAGACTAGTAGACCTTTGGTAACAACAATCTCAAGTACAAAAGGTTTGATATTAAATTGTTGACAGTCTGACATGGACACTGAAACATATTCTATAAGTGCAAGCAGAAGTGGTGCCTTATACGGAGAGGGACCAAGACAAAGTTTGTACAGGGGTCAATTTTTAAATTTATCAATAATGTTTTAAAAGTCTCCATGTTATTGGTCTAACCACCAAGGATTCGGGAAAGTTATAGTTTGTACTGTCTACATTCTACAACGTAAAGTTTAAGAGTTATAGTCTAAAAACATCATAAATCAATAAAAGGTCAATTTCATTGTACAGGGGTCAATTTTTAAAGTGCTGCTCGATTTAGATAAAAATAGTGCAAATTATTGATGAGGTCAAAATATTAAAATAAGGAATAGTTTTGACTGTCTAAAAGACTTAGTTACCGATGATGTAGGGGAAACAGAAGGTCATGTCCATTGCATTCAATGGGACCTTGACCTTGTTTTCAATCACTATAAGCAAATTGCTAAGTTTTCATCTATATAATAAATTTTACATTTGTATGCCTTTTGCCACGAAGTTACAAAGGCCAGTAACACCGACCCCTTACTACGGCAGCAGCTAATCAGCGCCAGTTTACTACATCCGACATTGACGAAACACTACAATGGGAACACAGGGAGCTTTTTCATGGTTCATTTTCCCATATCACAAGAAAGTGACCATGAGGAGAGTGGCAATTCGGATTTTAATCAATAGCTCCTCTCCAATCCGAAATGAGTTACCTATTATAAAGCCGTTGGTCCTAACGAAACTTGTTGGGTGGGTTGTATCGTGGGCCTGTCGAGCCGGGTAATCCACAAGCCGGATAAACACGGAAAACGTGTTTCCAACAAGTAGTGCTTTAAAAAAATCAGGTTATCGCGAAACCCAGGGACCGCCTATTAAAAATATATGGCTACTCCTTGTTGATAGAGGTCGACAATGAGACACTGACAAAAAATCACTTTTGTAAAACACTGTAACGCCCATTTCTACACCTTCTACCAAATATGTAAATGTAAATCTCCTCATGGACCCCCCCCCCCCCATAGAAAACCACGACTTTGCCGGTGGAATTTTTTACCAACACTCTGGTCATTGATGGGGTACAGATCAACACTACCACAAAGCAGGAAACAAAATCGTTTATACCGAAATCAAAATGGCGGTCCAAAAACCGTTTTTGGATCGCGCACCCCATTCCACCGCCGACAATGGAAAAACCACATTTCCCGAGCGGACTTATTCATAAAACTTTGGCTCATAATAGAAGAACATAAATACATGTAAATTGCTGCAATAAAAAATAACCCAGTTACTCCAGTACGATTTTCTAAGGGCAAAACAAATTTTTTGATAGCGCCACAAATGCTAATTATGCTAAGTATGATATAACGCCATTGCCGAGTTGAATTTTTTCCCACCAAAAAACATGCGCAACTGGTATTTAGGCAATTACATTTGGGCAAAAGCAATTTAACCGTTTAAATGGCGTACGAAAAACAAAATGTTTGGTGCACGTGGACCCCCTTATCCACTTAAGTCTTAATCTTGGGAAGTTGCTTGTTTGCTCAGAACGTATATATCCCAGAAACCAGATCATCAAATTAGACCTGATTGATTGAGCACACGCATAAAAGCATAATTTTCCTGCATTCATATCACTAGGAAATCTACAAACCAAAAAAAAAAATGGTGTAGTGCAATAATGTTTATCTTTTAAGATGAGACGCATTTTGGATGTGACATATTAGATCAGAAATTATCAATGCTGTTATTTCAAACGCGTTTAAGTTCCATTAAGGGAGACACACTTAACACATGACACACTTTTTTAGTTTTAGTCCGTTATCACGTTTTATTTTATTTATTTTGTCGTATAAAACGTTATAAAAAGACACAAGGAACACAAGATATACAAAAAAAAAATACGTGTTTTATAACTTGCCTGTAACCAGCTATCCTAAATCGGCCCTTTTAGATAACCTGCTTCGTGATTTTTCTGTCGTGCGTAATGTATTGGGGGGGGGGGCACTTGTATTTCAAGGTGGATATGATGCGTGAACATGGCTTTACAAAATGCACCATAAACAAGCATTTCCACCGACTAAACCTACCATAACAAGTATATTTTTGTCTGTTTTTGCTGCCCTAAAAATTATTTTTATCATAAGTGCTATACCTAAACAAGTAAGCCCTGCTTGTGCCGTTTATATACCCTTTATTATTTTGCTTTGGCTTTACTTCGCGATTTACAATATTTTGGACGATTTTGATATGGAAGCTGCTGAATACCCAATTACATCACCTTTCATGTTAGAAAACATACCTTTTTTCAAGTTTGCTGTTTTTGACACCTAATCAATGTGCTGTTTCCTTTTTTCACGTATTCATAATCCCCCTTTGAATACAAGTGCCCGGAAAACTGCAGGTGATCTTTTAATTATCTTTCCCTAGTATATAGAAAGCCAATGCACCCAAGGTTGAAAAAAAAAAAAAACGTGCGCTTGGCCGAAATATCAAGCCAAGGTGGGTAGGATCGAGAAATGCTATACTGTTTTAAATGTCAATCAGTCACTAACTAATATCGAGTATGGCCCCCACCCCTGGCATGAATCAGTGTGTCAACGTCACGGCATACTGTCCACACGGTTTTTATGATGATGTTCACGGGACGAGCGGTCCCACTCGTCGGGCAGGCCTGAGCTAACGCCTGTAGAGTTTGAGGAAGATTTCCTTGCCATTGATGGTTCAGGCCTAAGGCATCCATTGCTCATAGGGGTCATATCCGGGGCGAAGCAGCCATCCATGTATCTGCTCCAACCCCTTCTACCTCAGAATTGTCTCAGCTACACGGCCATGTGGCGTGGTGGTTGTTTGTCTTGCAGCCAAAATTGTTTGGCATACACCCGTCTGCATGTGGCAGGCAATGGTTTTCCAGAATGTCCGGTACCGGACGGCGTTCATGTTTCCATCTTGTACCACCAGTGTACGTGTTTCCTTAATGAATACAGTGTAGAAGTACTTAAGTCCGCCGTACTCATAGTCCGTTTACAACGTTACTGAATAGGGCGGCTCGATTCATTGACTATTCACGGCACTTTAGTTTCATTAGTTTCACGCTTTAAATTCCGTTGGTCGTCTATGGAGGCCCGGACTATGGCCAGGGCGCGGAGCCAGGGGGGGGGGGGTGCCGGGGGGTGGCCTTGGCACCCCCCCCCCCCGGCCGCCGGAAATTTTTTGGACGGAATGTGGCTGCTTCATTATTTTATTCCGCTCCGTCTTGACATCTGATGACCTCACTCCCTTCGTTTTTCAAAATTGCGTTAATTCCCCATCTCCCCCCCCCCACCCAAAAAAAAGTTGCACGAGTCGAGATCGAATTTCCCGGAGACTTTAAGGTTACGAGCTGTCTTTCAGGTTCTGTCGACTGGCGAACAATTTGCTATTGTCTTTAGGACGCACCATTTGACTTCGGGGGGTGGGGGGTTGGAAGTTTTCCTATAAAAAAAAATCACCCACCATATGACCAACACAAAAAAACTTGCCCCTCCCCGCTTTCCATTAAAAAAAAATCGCACCTTATAAAAGTTTTTAAAGGTATTACAGACTAGTAAAGTGTTGGGGTTCTCCTGGTTTGAGAAATTACGACCACATTGTCATTACATTGACGTTACGAACCAATCTTTTACTACCTTTACGCATGCTGAAACTGCCCGTGCACCAACGTTAACGTGCTCATTCACAAATTAGCCTACACCAGTTTTCAGACCATTACTCAAGTACTAAAGTAGGCCTATATTCCTATTTTATAATTAACTTTCAATTTTAAATTGGGTCTATCAACTATTAATACTCTATTAGCTCATGGTGGTTTTGTATGCAAGATATCTTCAGAGCACACTCTTCAGGGATCCACTAACTGAAGGTCCAGGACAATAATATAAGTAGAAATTTAAATATGCCTTGAAAACTAAATACTCCAAAGTTCGCCCTCACCCACACCCGCATCGCTTATGCTGGCACATGGCTGCATTGCGGCCACTACAATCCGGAAAAATTTGATTTTGCTTTGCAAAACTACGGAGCCCGTAAGGGGTCAGGGAAAATTATTTTTTATCTGCGTTTGAACGAGATACTATCTCGTTTGTACGAGTTACTATCTCGTTGGTACGAGTTATTAATCTCGTTTGAACGAGATAGTATCTCGTTGAATGAGATACTATCTCGGTGGTTTGTACGACATACTAATAATAATCGTACAAACGAGATAATACTCGAGCAAACGAGATAGTAACTCTTTCAAACTAGATACATGTCGTACAAACGAGATAGTATCTCGTACAAACGAGATAGTATCCTCAGACAAAGGGTTTAATAATTCGGACAAACGAGATAGTAACTCGTTGAAACGAGATAGTAACTCGTTGAAACGAGATAGTATCTCGGTCACAACGAGATAGTAATCTCGTGTCAAACGAGATAGTATCTCGTTCAAACTTAGATAGTATCTCGTTCAAACGAGATAGATCTCGTTCAACAGAGATAGTATCTCGTTCAACGAGATAGTATCTCGTTCAAACGAGATAGTAACTCGTTCCAACGAGATAGTATCTCGTTCAAACGAGATAGTAACTCGTAACCGAGATAGTACTCTTTCAAACGAGCTCGTAACTCTTTCAAATGAGATATTCTCGGCAACGAGATAGCAAAAAATTTTCCATGACCCCTTACGGGCCCACCCAAACAGTTGGTCATGCATTATAAAATAATCTTGTTAACATCAAATTACATGAGAAAATGTGTTTTGGAAGTGAACCATTGCAAGGGTTCCGCACTTTTGCCCGCACTCTCCCCGGCAGCTTGATATATACGTGCTATCCAGTTAGGCCAATGGAAGTGATCTTAAGGTCATTACATAAAGCGTGTTTCGATGAAGCTCCTTCATTTTACCGGGAAATCTCTTACCGGGAAAGAGCAAGGAAAAGGTGGATAACGGTCAGTTTTCTATTGGGCACTGTTTACCGGTAAATACTACCTGTCTGCTCTCGATCAACTCCACATAAACCAGGCGGGTGAACGTGTCAAATGCCCATGAGACCCATTCGCAGGCAATTAACTGCATTGAAATGAATCTTGAAAAGAAAAGCCAAAAATGTTTAATCATCGCCGGAGGAAAAAGTAAGTCTAATACCACTTAACGGAGAGTGTAAATGCATAATGTAGGCCTATATCGTAATTTTACATAAAACGGATTAAATCCCAACCCGAAATTTGATGGCCTCTTTATACATTTAGAAGAAAAATCACTTTCAACATGTTAAAAATAAAATTTTTTAGCTTTTCTTTTTCTAGGTTAATATTATGGCCATAGTAATAGCGCCACCTGTACGATAGTAACCCCTGATTATTTATGCAGTATGACGAATGGGAAAGGCGTAGCGAACGCGCCACGTACATACAACCGGCGATCCATAAGTAACGGAATTCATGCGCTCAGTTGTGGAGTATGCACCACTTCGTGATCGAGTGTCCTATCCCGAGTTTATTTAGGACCCTAGCTTTGCCTGCATCAAAGGTCGTACACTGAGGTCAACGCAACGCCTTGGGGGTTGACTTTTTCAACAAAAATAATGGCGGGATTTGCGATATTAGGATTGATGTAATTTTTGAATTTAACAGTCAAAATTCAGAGGCAAATTATGGGTTAGAGGGGTTAAATGTTCGTAGGACGTGAACGTCAGAGAAGGGTTCGAAGGTACATGTAGTTGTACAGCTGCGAGAAGCGATGTCCGTAAGATCAAGAGGCACCGGGCCGATCATTCCCTCATCTCTCTAGTCTACACGTGCACACGTAGGGCCCGTCGTCGATCGTAATCACACGGTATTATCAATTTCCGTTTCCTCGCTTGCCTGTGCGCACTGTCGCGGAACGAGTGTGTTTCTATTGGCGTCTACCGGTAAGTGACACCGCTAGTTTCCTTCCTCGGAAGGAAAATTGTTGGCCGGGTGATTTCCGGAAATAGTGAGGGAAGGTCAGTTTTCTATTGAGCATATTTAATCCCTTATCCGTCTCTCTTGCCGTAAATGGTCCCAATAGAAACACACCTATAGTGTCATGCCGCTTACTGCTTTGCCACTCTGATGATGCAATTTACGTCACTACGCAAAAATGTCATCACGCTAGCGGTACCCACGCGGCAAGCGTCACCCCCAATAAAATCGATCTCCCTGCCGCTCGGGCCTGAAGCTTTTCCCAAAGCGCAAATCGCATTGAGTTGACTTAATTCATCTTTTGGAGCGGTGCCGCGCGATGACGTAGTTCAAGCGATTGGGCCGCTTGACTATAATAGCTCAATAACTTGCAGCGGCGTACACAAAACGGCTTGACGCTGAGAGCTGCAAGCGGCATGCCAGTTTTTTTTTTTTTTTTTTTCTATGTAATGACTTTAT
>JAMKCH010023542.1:0-17834 GCA_023653785.1 Ophioderma brevispina
TCTCCTAAACTTGTTTATACAACTCTGTATTTTACCTTAAAGTGAAACCAATGAATAGCTGTAGTAATGTTAACCATTGTATCAACAAATACCACTTCATGGTTATAAATTCATCTATTCCATTGTACAACATCATATTAAATAGAAATAAACCACATCTATGAAACCTATATACCTATCCTGCTTCTTTATTCTTGCAATCCCGCGAGATACTAACAAAATCATTCAACCATTTTTTACGAACTACCATAAGCCTAACTATATGGCACAAAATTACAACCTGCCACAAAACATGATTCATTAACGATTGACCGTGCAATTCCTTTTTAAAGGAATTTTTATTTTACAATATAACCAAAGAGAGGCATTACGCTGGCCTTCAGAGCATTGGCCCCACGTGACCGCCCCAAAAACTTGTGGCCGCATCAGGCTAGGATGTGACAATTATAGAGGGTACATACGCCTACTTCCCCAAAATGTCTGAGGCTGGGTGGGTGTTAACAAAACATCCACTGATGGTAAATTTGGTATAAATGTAGAACTAGGGTTTTCTTTTCTATTGTACCAACATTCCTCTTTGTGGCGCCATCACAATGACGCCAAATTCATTGGAACCTCCGAATGTCCCCAATATTCGTTTAAAAATAGGTGAATAATGAGCGTCACGTGTTTCGACACGTCGAGCATTTTGGTAACGGTGCTGTAATTTTTGGTGGAATTTGTTATTTGTAACTGCATTGTATTTGATTCACAAAAAGGATCGAATCTTAAATATGCAGAGATCATAAGCAACATCTTCAAATATAAATGTATTTTGTTTTCAAAGTAAAAATTTGCAACACGGTAAAACCCACCAAAATGTGCCGTGAGGCGATGCTTTGAAATTATAAGTAAATGTCGTATGTCTGCTAATTGGACATTGAGTGACCATGGGAACTCCATCCATATAAGGGGTATCTCTTTGATGCAATCCATGCCAGTGAATACTGATGCCCTCGTTGTTACCCATGTGGTTATTTACGTGAACAACAATGTTGTCGCCTTCGCACACCTGTAAAAAAATTTAAAAAAAACACTACTTGGACACTGTAGCATTTTGGAATTTGCACTTTCCCCAGAAAGGCATCTTCTTTACATGAAATTTGCTATTAACGAGACACTGTCACATTTGGCAAATAGTGCGCTATTAATTTTTAAAATGTATATTTTGACATGCTTGTAAAGCTTTTATATATGCATTAGTCCTTACCTGAAATGGTTAAGCCCAATCCGCGCCCTGGTAAACAGAACGCTTTTATAATAAAATCACTCCGGAGTTGATTCCACCCTGTTTGACTGGTCTGTAACCTTTGTGGTTTCAAAGGGGCATTTCGTGATCCATTTGGCCCTAGGATAGTATGTGTGCCTAATCTAAAGTGCAAATTCGATATACTCTAGAAGAAACTCGTAAATTTGTATTTCTGTCTGCTATGGGGGCATATCGCTCATAACATCAAAACGCAACATGAGAATCAACTGAAATTTTGGAATAACCTTTTCTTAAGGATATCTAGTGAATCATAAACAAAAATAAATGTGCTAAGATCATGAAATGCACCTTTAATACCTATGAGAGCGATATTCATGTAATAGTTACAACCCAAAATTTGACCTACAGATTACTGGATGTCTTTAGCCTCTTATCTTATCTGTTTTATGGTATGTTATATTAGTGTGTGAAATATATCTGTATTTTACCAAGGTCGTATACTATCATTTGGGAGCAAATTGAAGAAATTTCGTATTTGTTGAAACAGTGCCAGTGCCGCTTTAAAAGGCACTGCGGTTGATTTTTTATTTTTTTTACACAGCATTTCTTCCACGGGAGAACAGAGTAGGGCATGTCTAGTCTTTATAAACATACAAATATCCCACATAATATTGCTTAGACATTTTCAACTGCTACGATCGTTAATTCCACATGCATTGTCCGACTTTGCACGGGCAATTCGATTACAAAGGTCCATACGGACACGACTGAGGAGGGCCACGGAGTCGTACATTCATAACATATAATGACAGATGGCCAGATGTGATTTATAGGATGCACAATTTTAAACATTTGTATGATTTTTTAGCACATGCAGGCGATTTTTAAAAATACCAAAGAAAGAAAGTCACTGATCGGAGCTTTAAGTTTAATGATTAAGTAATTCGGCACGAAGAGGGAAATGCACAGGCGTGCGGTAAACTAAATATTCCGGGAAAACGTTCTAGGCTATTTATGAATTCCATTTGCATCCATGCAGGATATAAATGGCACTCAGTTCACTCTAAGAAAATAAAGTCAATCTAAAGCGAACCCCTTTTTTACTTCTAAGCTCTTCTAAAACACTCCTTAAATAAACCTAGCGGATTCTCTAACCGAAATGGTTCTTTAAAGAACAAAGGAAAATTTTTTTTTTTTTTTTCTTTTTGGGTTCGAATAGAGGAGTGCAGTGTTCCCTAAGCTTGGTCCTCTATTCTCTTGGGTATAGTGATGATATCAGCTGCTGATTTTCTGCCCATAGATGGAAATATGTCGATGGTTCTTACCCTTGAGGCGATCCGTTCGGTTGATAGCAATTCATAATGCAAAAAGATGTTAATAATCTGTATACTTGGTCTGTGAGCAATCGCCTCAATTTAAATCTACAAATGGCAAACCCATACAGATTTGTTTTAAGCGAAACCCACCTCAAGCACCTTCCATTTCAATTGGTGATAATGTTCCGAAGTTGTTTCTGAAACGAAGTTGCTTGGGATATGGGTCCAAGGTGATTTTAAATGGGAGACCCAGGTTAGCCACCCATGGTTACCAAGAGTAGTAAGCGTTTGCATATCCTTGGCCGTCTAAAAAGTTGGGTGTTCCTAAGCAAGATTTGATCACAGTTTACATGACGTATGTTCGTCCATGGTTGGAATATGCTACTCCAGTCTGACATTCAAATCTCAATTGTAACAACAGTCTTCCCTATTGAAGCCATTCCAAAAATGGGCTTGCAAAATTATTTTAGGCCCCGATTACACCACGGATATGACATGCTTTACCAAGTGGGGTCTTTCATCAACATAGGCGTGATGAATTGCTGCAAAAAAATTTGCCGAAAATCATGTGTTACCTCAGATCGTTTCCAATTAGTGGTTCGAGACGAGTTCAAGTTGCCACAGTATGACACAATAGAAATAAAACGCGTGTGATGAACAAAAATGCAAGTATATAAATTTATTTTTGTGTCGTATTTTGAATCTGTGTATAAAAACCAATGTTATCATTTTAAATGTGTTATATATTGATTTGTGCAATTTATCTATTAGGCTATTTTATATGATACTATCTACAATTTGAGTTTAATTTTATTATTTAAGTGTAGGCATGAGTGTAGTTTGAGAGTATGTGTGTTTGAGATGGTGGATGAGTGGAGTATGCGAGTGAGTGAAGATTTGTTTACGTGTTGGGTGAGTTTGAATGAGGGTGTGGGAGAGTGGTCTATGGGAGTGACTAGGTTTGTGAGTGATGAGTGAGTGAGTGTGTGTGTGTGGCGCGGCGAGCGTGTGTGTGTGTAGTGTGTGTATGTGTGTGTGTGATGGTGTGTGGTGTGCGTTGTGTTGACCTCAACCGAAGGACACACACCTGACTTTTTCACCTCCAAACGAGGATCTCGTTACAACCGAGGACGGTCCTCGTTTGTAACGATGTTAAATAATATAAGTATTGCAGTTTATTCAGTAATGTACTTATAACGGAATAACTGCAATATAATATGCCAGTTTATTGCAGTATCTACTTGCCCCAGTGATTTAGGGTGAGGGCGAAAGGCGAGTGATCTACTCGCCCCAGTGACTAGGGTTAGGGCGGAAGTCGAGTGATCTACTCGCCCCAGGAACTTAGGTTAGGGAAGCCGAGTGCTCTACTTGCCCCATGACTTAGGGTTAGGGTTTATACTTTGGTTAGAGTTAATTAACCCTAACTCTAACCAAATATGCGCCAATCTAGTTGTCTAAAGCGTTCTTTATAGCCTGCGGCGCAATCGAGTTGGCTAAGCGATCTTTATAGCCTCCTGCGGCGCAATCTAGTTGGCTAAGCGAGTCTTTTATAGGCCTGCGGCCAATCTAATTGGCTAAGCGATCTTTATAGGCCTGCGGCGCATCTAGAGTTTGGGCTAAGCGTTCTTTATAGGCCTGCGGCGCAAGCTAGTTTAGGCTAAGCGACTTTTATAGGCCTGCGGCGCGCACCTGTTAAAACTTTTTACCCCATATTTCCCCTCCTTCTTCAACCCTGCCCTCTTAAGGGGCTATCGGTCTGCCGACGCAAACGAGTTATATATAAAAAAAAAAATATTAGATTTTAGTAATATTGAGATAAGTAAATTTATTGGCCTGCGGCCGCTTAGACAGTGTATCTCTCACCAATAAAAAATTTTAATGGGCTTCGGTCTGCGACGCAACCGAGTTATATATTAAAAAAAAAATATTAGATTAGTAAAGTATTAGATTAGTAAATTTATTGGCCTGCGGCGCTAGACAGTTATCTAATCAAAATAAAAAATTTAAGGGCTATCGGTCTGCGACGCACCGATTTATATTAACAAAATATTAGAATTTAGTAAAATATTAGATTATTCATTTTATTGGCCTGCGGCTCAGACAGTTATCTTAATCAAATAGATTTCCGTAAAGACCAGACAGATGGGGTATTGGCCTTACGAAATCAATGAAAGATTGAATCACAGTGAAGTATAGCTATGAACAGGCATGGTTTTACCATTAGTCAGGTTATAACCTTCTGTGACCTCTTCCAGTAAATGGAGCACATTTTTTTTGCTGAAAATGATAGATTTTTTTAGTGTGTGGTAGAATAGGAATCTTGCCGGGTGCCACCATTGGCATCCTTGAGCATTTTGAAGTAACTCCAAGATTGCGTCGTCATAAATGATAATTGTCTATAGTCAACCCTAAATTATCGAACTATGGAGTTCATAATATACTTAGGATCCAATGAACAGTGTATGGCCCTTGTAACAGTAAGTCATACTTCAAATTCAAAATGGAAGCCAATTCAATAATTTAAAAATAATATTATGCCAAACAGCAAATGACCTGCGATAAAAATAGACTCGAAGTGTTAGACAACAATGAATGTATTTCTGATACTTTTAAAATTGTACACATGACGTCGATCATATGGCAGCCAAACCGTGAACATCTCAAAAAATACTTGGCACAAATTTGTAAGTATTACAGCCTTCAAACGAAATCAATGTGGTCTTTACCATTAGAAATACTCTGATCCAACCAATTACAACAACATTTCATATTTGTTTTAAAATGGCGCCAAAATCGAAATAAAACTATATGGTGCAAAGAGTTGTCCAAAATACCTAGGAATTACATTTTTTTCAACATTAGTGGCACTCAATTTATAATTGGACGCATTTTTTATTTATCGGGATTCCCTGGTATCACTTGGTTATGATCATTACATTTCTAATTGTTTCATTGACACAATAATTTATGCTTGAAGGTAATATTTAGACATTTGTGTCAAGTATTTTTTGAAGATATTCACGTTTTTGGCTGCCATATTGATTGACGTCATGTTAAAACTTTAAAAGTATCAGAAATACATTTATTGTGTCTAACAACATAATCTAAGTACTTCATGTTTATATTTTATCGCAGGTATTTGCTGTTATATGGTATATTTTAAAATTACTAGATTTGGCTTCCATTTTGAATTTGGAGTATGACTCAATGTTACAAGTGCCATGCATTTGTTCATTGGGTCCTTTAGTATATCTAGTAACTTCATAGTTTGATAATATATGGTTGAGTAGATAATTATCATATATGGCGACGCCATCTTGGATTTCTCAAAATGCTCAAGGATGCCCAGGTGGCACCCGGCAGATTCTTATTCTACACACCCTTATCTATCATTTTCAGCAGAAAAATTGTGTCCATACTCAATTTTACGATCATAAGTTGGACCATGGCTACCTGACTACATGGACGTATTAAAGGTGCAACGAGAGATTTCACATATCAGGTGTCCCTAAAAAAATAAAAAGTACTGATTTTGTCCCTGATGTAAAGCTTTCCATCAAAAATATCTTCGTCTGAAAGCATTAACCTGAGAAATGCTTCTTTGGTACAAAACCTGTGAAATTTCTAATTTCGTATAGGCGCAAATACGAAATTCAAATCAAAATCACCTTTTTTGTCTCTTTTAAGACATTTCTTTTGCCAAATATAATGTAAGAAATCTATTGAGTGTCAAATCTATATGAAATTACTATTATGACACAATATTTGGGTGCCTCAAAATCTCTTGTTGCACCTTTAAAGGTGTTTGTTCCGATTTATGTCTATTGTGTTCTCTACTTGATTTGAGAGCCTGGCACTTGCACATACGCCCCATCAAGTACCGTGGAAAACAAACTTGCGGTTTTGATGGTAGAAGCAATAATGCGCATTGCAAAGCCATATTCAAAGCTATTCAATTACGGTGCTAAATATTGCTGGTTAAACATAATTGAAGGTTTTTGTTTATATCTTGGGAAATGAAATGGGATTTGATGGGTTCAAATTCAGGACGACAAGGAAAATAGATATTTCATCTGATACATCAAAATGGATACTACTTCCGGGTATAAATAGGGGTCCCAAAGACGATCGGAACACGGGCCTTTAATAAGTTGAGGAGTAGGTTAGTTCGTCTCTGGTTTGACCCACATAAAATAGTAAAATCCAACTTCTATGGAGTTAAAAAATAGAAAAAAAAAAAAAATTGATTGCCATGATTAAAAAAACTGGTCAGTTTTCGGAGATCAAGTCACTTAAATTATTATTGCGTTTTGTGCGTATCTCTTTTTAAAAGATCCATGGCCTATAATTTATATAGCCTATTCCCCAGAACCCCAGATTACCGGAAGTCGTCAAAATTTTGCGGCATCAGAAGCAAGCTACGATTTTTTCTAAATTTACCCTGCGAATCTTATGGCTAAAGGAAATGTGCTCCATTTTTTTTAAAAAAAAAATTATCTATTTTGGTAGCCCCTACTAATTTTACACGGATTTTGTAAGCCCCATGGGCTTACAAAATCACGTTTCACATCTCACATCAAAACGGATTGAAATATCGGAGCGACACTTTAATATGGGGTTGTTGGGTGAATGCCATTCGATCAAGATGAAAACTTTTATATCCTTAAATCGGGCCTCTCCTTTTAACGGCAATATCGTGATTCGCCAATCAGAAAATCTAAAAATCATCAAGAAATTCAGATTTTTTTCATGTTTGTAAACTTTATAGGCTATCCACCAAACCTCCAAGTGATAATACTGAAGCACTTAAAAGGAGACAAAATCAGATCTTTTAGTCCATTACTGTGTTCGTACTGTACACTTACTCAACGTAATTTGAATGGCGATTCGTATGTTGAAACACCGCTTTTTCCTTTTTTTGGTTATTTTCATTTTCATTTGGAAAATAACATTATATATAACATGACCATTCTAATGGATTATTCTTCACGGATACACTATTCTACAAATTTCGATATTTTTTTCTCTTTTGGGTGGATCACTGCTAGCGCATTTAAGAAAACTAAGCGAACGACTTTAAATCATACTTTTTTGTAAGGATCTAACAGAAAACATGTTTTTCTATCAAATGTGGCACATTTTGAATATTAATCTCTTTTCAAAAGGAACGGACGACAGATTTAATGTTTCACACTGGATGTAGCACATATATTGATTATCCAATTGGAATCATTCTTGATACATAATAGCAATACAATTGTGAATTTTTGGGGATTATGAGATTGGGATATTTTATTGTGAGAAGGGAACACCAAATAAACTGTTTGACTGTTTTTCTTAATTTGCTTATTTTCATAATCACCATTTCATGTTAAGAAAATAAAAAAGACTCACGTGCAATCAACTAGTATAGCATGGAACTAATGCCCTAACGCTAACAAGATCATTAACGTCGTTTTTACCATCCTTTATAGTTTAATATAATTATTGTCCTTTGCTGTCATATGGTCATTTTTTGTAGAGATTTTTAGAACTTACGAACGATGGAAAGCATACATATACACCTTAGTTCCAACGGTTTAATTAATCAGAACATTTTTTCTTTATTGTTATTCCCGATGTTCGTTTATCCGAAGATGTGTTATTCCGAAGTTCTGATCCGAAAAATGAAATAGCTAAAACGAATCTTTACGGCTAAAGGAACCATGTTAGTCTTTTCGATAAACGAACCTTCGGATTCACGCCCTTCCGGTTATAAACCTTCGAAAAAATTAACCTTCGAATAAACGAACCTTCAAAATAATTAATTTTCGGATAAACGAACCTTCGAAATAGCGATCTTTCGGATAAACGAACCTTCGGATAAATGGGTAGGAAAACACACGCCAGAGTTGATTCTCAAGGCATGCGCCTTGTTTGACCGGTCTGTGACCTTTGTGGTTTTAATAACAATAAGTACGAGTCTATGATATCCATGTAATAGACACATTTGTTGATTGCGGTAAACTTAAAAGTTAGCCTACAAATTACGTGGATGTCTTTAGCCTCTTATTAATGTCCCTATCTGCTTTTGGGTATGTTATTTTTATGTGTAAAACATAATCTTCCAATGGCCTAGACTATCATTTGCGAGCAAATTGAAGAAATTTCATCTTTTCTGAAAATGTACCAGTGCCGCTTTGATGTCACGCACTAAAAATTACAAATTCTGTCATTTTTAGTGCGTGACAAAGTAAATGATAATGTATTCATAATTTGTCATTTTTGTGGGAATGACTAATTTAATTACAAACTATGAATTCGTAATTTTAATTTGCCATACACTAAAATTCATATTTTATCCTGTAATTGTCTATAGCGAACCCGGACCACGGCTCTAGGGGACTATGATTTCTTTCACACCTGGGAAAAAGAATTTGCCCAAGAAATTGTCGATTCTGGTCCACTTCATTTTTGAAAATCCGCATCCATCAATATTATTTGGCTATGGGCCTGGGTTGATTTCTTTGATTTTGGTTGTCATAAGAGCAAATTTGTGACAAATTTGGGAATTGTGTTCGATGATAAATCTCTGAAATATGGCACAGGGTTAGGGCCCGTCCAAAGAAAGAGTTTTGGCTATAGGTGCATCGCAGATTTCCCATGTACCACTGTGAGG
Source organism: Ophioderma brevispina (assembly GCA_023653785.1). Classification (NCBI taxonomy): domain Eukaryota; kingdom Metazoa; phylum Echinodermata; class Ophiuroidea; order Amphilepidida; family Ophiodermatidae; genus Ophioderma; species Ophioderma brevispina. The sequence continues at coordinate 9,224 of JAMKCH010023542.1, forward strand.
GGGCAATGAAAGGTTACATAGGGGAACCTAAAATTGCTAAATCTTGATGAAATATACACTTATCGTTCGTCTGATTATAAAGATCCCAAATGTATATAAACTGTTCATGTTCATAAATTGACCCATGATTTTTAGAGTTATGGGTTTAAAAGTGTGGAAGTAGCAAGGGACCATTTCAACTTGTACAAGATCAATAATAAACTCTGATTTGGTGTTGATCTAGATAAGATAAAGGAAAAAAGAAATGCTTTTCACCATCTGCTATGTTTAGTTATGTGTGGCCAAATAGGTCAGACGACTATGCTATCCAATGCACATTGCAGGGCCGTACGCTGGATTTTTTACGGGGGTGCAGGTCTTCGAAAAAGTGGTCTTTTTTGGAAAAATGGACCTAACCCCCCCTATATAAAATGGTCTTTTTTACGTTTTGAACATCTCATCACCAAAAACTGGACTTTTCCGTCATCATCTAACTCAGAATATTTTTACCAATGTACACCGAGAAATTGGAATGTTTTGTTATTGTTAGGATTTGAACTCCAAAGCTATATGTCGCAAATGAACAAACCATATACATAATTGGAATCGGTAATACCACGGATAATTTCGTATATTTTTCAAGAAGATTGGAGCAATTTTAAGAGTCCCCCAACGTAACCTTCGTGCCCCCTCACTGTGACAGTTGAGAAATCTGCGATGCCCCCGTTGCCAAAAATCTTTATTTAAATGTACCCTAACTTTCGCTTACCAAAGTTTACTTTTATTTATCACTAACGCATATTTCTTGCACCAATCTGCTGTACTAACTCATCGCTTTCACTTGTAGTGGGGGGACTGTAGTGCACAGATCTCATGTGAGTGTGTGCAAATCTGGATAAAATTGTGAGTTTTGGTACACAAGTAATTGATAATCAAAAAAATTGATGGAAGCACTTGCCACAACCCTTTCATGGCCCCAGCTTGGATTTCAAAGTTACGCAGGGATAACATTTTTAAAATGTCCTGTTTGTGTTGAAAAGCACACCACGATGTTGTATGTCTGGTTCAAGAATCCAAAAAGGTATTTATATAGTTTAGGATTTATGGCGTAAAAACTGTAAAAAAAGTGGAAAAAAAATTTCGGTTGTTACAGGTTCAAAAATTAAATTTGCTCAATTTTGTAAAACGTGGTCAAAATGTTGATTTCGCTCATAGCATGAAATATAGGAATAATTTTGAATATCTTGGTGGTTTTTTTGGGGGTTATTAACCAAAAAATGGCGAATAAGTCAACAGCTATTGGTAGTTATGAAGTTACACTGTAAACATTATTTTACTCATTTGCGTAATAAGGACACAGCTCTTAATGTTGAGAAAAATCTTAGTTCAAAGTTGAGTTAACCTACTCATTGTTGACTAAATTTAGTCTTGTGGGGTAAAATTACTATGTTTGCGTTAAGTTTACTCAACTTTGACTAAGATTTACTCAAGATTAAGAGCTGTGCCCTTTTTTACCAACATTTTTTTGAGTGTATTGAATGTGACATATTTTGTTGGATAACATGAAAATACCAAGCATAACAGATAAGGCAAACTATTCATTATTTCAATCCTTAAAGCTAGTAAACAATTTGCACCACCTTATAAATGATCAAAGCAACCTTGACTTTTTCACCCAATTTTACAGTTTGACCCGTCGTAACTCCGGCACTATAAGCCATAGTAGTGGAACTATACCTTTTTGGAACTTTTAACCAGACAAACAACCTATGGTGTGATTTTCAACATGATAGGAACATTTTAAAATTGGACCCCTGTATAACATTGAAAACCAAGCTGGGGTCCATTAAGGGGGATTGGCAAGCGCTTCCATCAATTGTATGGATTATCAATGCCTAAAGTACTTATGTGCAAAATTCACAATTTTATCCGAAGCGCACACTCTTTCACTACAGTCCCCTGCTATTTCTGTTTTGAATAAACTTTCCCAAAGGGACGTTCAGTTAGACATCAAGGGGGATGGGATAAAAGTTTTTGAAAAAAAAATCACCCACCAGTGAGACGGAAAAAAGTTGCCCCACTCACGATCTTAAACAACAAAACACCGTCACCCACCCCAACTCTTTAAAATAACTACAAAAAAATTTTATGAATACAACGTTAACAATAATTTCTTATTATTAAATTTAATATCGCATGTATGAAAATACATTCATATTACCCCCGCTTCACCACGAGATAATTTGTTTCAGAAGAACAGATTTCACAAGTCATCTCATCCCTTTTAGAATTTAATTATTAAGTATTGTATATTACATCGCAAATATTTTACCCAGACGGAATAGACAGTTGGACAGATTTGACATAACATGGGTCTTTTGCCCACTCCGCTTTGTTCGTTGCTTTTTCACGACCGCGGCGTTGTCGCGATGTCATTCAGTGAAATTGAAAAGTGAAAAGAAAATACCGTGTTGATTTTTCTACAAAGAGTGCATATTGAAAAAATAGTTTCATATTCCCTGAGAGCGTATGACGCACATAAAATGTTGAAAGAACAAAACAAGTAGGCGAAGAAAGAGTGGTCTGACAGTTGGATTCGATTCTAATCGATATTCGCATCACCAGTGCTCAGCCCAACGCATACGAAGAAGAAAACAGTTGGCATCAGACTGTTCGGTTAAAAGGCATTACCTAATTTTAAAGTGTTCGTCGGTTTCCCATGCAAGACATCACTGTATTATTATTACATGTTCACGTCATTTTGGGTTGAAAGTACTACATTTCTTTCTCTGTTAATGACTTTGATCCTTCATCAGAACGGCCATTGCAAAAGCCGTAAAAACAATATGAGAGGATTCGAACCGCACCTTTTCTTAACACAGTACACAACGCTGTCACCACCAAGCCACTGGGGCACGTTTAATCTGTGGGTGCTAAAGTCTGGTTTTATTTTTTAATCAGTTCTTCTCAACTTTGTTGTGATATTTAAAAAACAATCACCTTCCACGCAAACAACACCATTAATGTCACTCTAACCACGTGGAAGAAATGAAAAGACGGAAGTGCAGAGTTCCTTAGATCCTGGGATGTTGACGACCAGGAACCACATCGGGGGAAATTTGCTGGCTTTGGAGGAAGATCCTTCTCCGAACCGACGCGAATCAGAAGTGTCATGCCAAGCTACAGAGAACAAAAAGAGTCGCAATTAATAATAGATAATAAATCCATGAAGTCAGCGGTTCAAATGAATTTATTTGAAATCTCTTCGTGCCATATCGTGACCAGGCCCGTATATGGGGATGGCGTGCTGGCAAAAAACCTGGAAAAGGGCATACTGTTTACTGATTTCTTTGCTAAAAAGTTAGAATATGTAGAGAAATTTTGACAAAAAGTCCACGTTTTGGTGATTTGACAAGGGACTTGTCCCCAATATCCACCACCGTAAAAGTAATAATAACAAATATATATAAATAAATAAAATAAATGGTATGTAAGGGCCTGGCCGTGATGATGAATATTTCAATGAACTGAAAAAACCGAAATTCTTAGCCTAAATACCAACTAATATGAAATCATTGTTAAACTCAACATCTCCGGTATGCTGGTTTATGTAAATACCTAAAGGGGGTTTACGTTTCAGCTTAGAGAACGCATGTCTTAATAGAAAACATCGCTAAAGATTGACACCATGAGATATGTGTTGTTTTATGTTATTCACTATTGAGAACTTGTCTAAGTCCACCTAAAACTCTACACACACACACATTTTAGGGTGTACCTTTCGCACACCATATTTTTTGACCGAAAATTCGTAAGAATTCAAATAGTTTTCTGATTGCTCATTCAAATTAATAAATAAAAGTCCCAAAATAATAAGTTTTATTTAATAAAAAAATATAACAATATAACCAAAATATAACAATTACCGGTTTCATAAAACACCATATTGCATTCACTTAATTGACAAAGTTAAACACGTCTCATAATTATTTTGTTCACGGATTTTTAAGGTATAATATTCCTTAATTTTGAAAGGGTATTAAATTGCCCAACTAGACCCTGTATTTTATGATTATTCTCATTCTCCAAAGTGTTGAAGTTTAACGTAGTGAATAAACTCTGCACTCAATAGGAGTATACATCCCAAAACTATGTTCCTGTGCCAGACAGAAAGAACTTGGTGCAAATATTGAGAATGTTTTAAACGGGTGACAAGCATCGGCAATCGATCTCGTGTAGTACGAGATCGCATGTAACTTTGTCTCTAATTAATGTCTGTGGTGAAGTGCTTGCGACCTGCCTGTATACCATACACTCCTTACCTGGGTATCGAATTGAAGGTGACAATGGAATAACCACCATCCAGGATTATCTGCAATAAACCGTATGATAGTGTAGCCGCCAGATGGAACCACGACAGTATCTTTGATGACTGTTCCCTCTAGCTTACGGGTAATATTACCTAAAGGTGTAAAACACAAAGTGAAATTAATGATGACGTCACCAGTAAAGTGCAGGTTGTAAATATACAGTTCTGACGCTCTCGATAGGAAAGTGAAGGACACCTGTCAGACCTAACCACCTATAGATGAATCTATCGATCTTCTACAACCCTTGCTGATTAGCTCAGTCGGGAGAGAGTTTGTGCATGTAATACGAGGTCGGCCCGTTCGATCCGGCCAAGCGCACACATGGTTTTTTTTTTTAAAACCACATCGTGCGCTGGCCCATCTCAGGGAAAAGATTAATAAATATATACATCTTGTCTACCTGGAGGAGAAACAAGTAAGTTTAAATTTCAAAAACAAAATAATCGTATATGTTAAATAGAAAGTTCTGATGCTTATCCGCTAGGACAGCGAAGGACACCTTCGAACCTAACATCTATAGATGATATCTATCGCTCTTCTACCAACCCTGCTTGATTCTTGATAGCTAAGTCGGTTAGGCGTCGTGCATGTAATACGAAGGTCGCCGGCGAATCAGCCAAGCGCACATGGGGTTTTTTTTTTTTTTTTTTTTTCCAACCCTTATCGTGCGCTGGCCATCTCCAGGAAAGATTAATAAATATAACATGCTGTTTTCGGGGTATGGATCAACATGCTTTTCCGAGTAGGCCTATAAGCATCTCTGAAAATATAAATCTGGTCATCAAGGCAAAATAATTACTATAGAAGTGGGGCACTGTTAGTGAATAGTAGTCCAGGTCAATATAGGGAAGCCAGGGTTTAGATTAACCCGGCCATCTTTGAGGTGTCAAACAGGGAGTTTCCATAACCTCACCCATCTGACACACATTTTTTCTGACACACTTATGAATTCGGGAAGCCTTTCACAGATTATTAATTAAAGCACATGTTTATTCCGTAAGGGTCGAAGTATAAGCGTGTCAGAAAAAAGTGTCAGATGGGTCAGGTTACAGAAACTCAGGCGGTCAAACAACACTCACTTGAACATTATAGATGTGGTCCAGGTGCAAAGCGGGTGTATGGACGGATAATTCATAGATCACTTCCACCTCAAAAATGGTTGCTAATCCGAAACATGAGCACTTTCTATTATAAGCCATAATAATCAATCATTTAGTTTTAATTGTTTTAACATACCAGCCTGATCAAGACGCATAACCTCTTGTACTGTTGTGGTTGGCCCCAGCTTGCCTTGCGCCAACACTGTAAAATAGTGGCCGTGCAAATGCATAGGATGACTCAGATGGAATACTTCAGCTTCGTTGACCAACACAAACTCAACCAGCTTATGGAAAAGACAATAAACACATTAACATTCTGTCATTATTTAATTTTTCTTGGGGGCTTATGTCCTTCTCTTCAGCTGTACAGATACTCTTAATAGCTCTTGATGTCCAAAAAATTAAGTTATATGGGGTTAACATACAAGGTTGCTTGAATCTTCTTAAAAACTGTATCATTGTATTCCTCATCTCGGCAGGATATCAGATGGAAGATGGAGCCAGCTTACAGCAGAGTAGCAACCCTTAAATGGAGCAAGTAAATGAGGAAGACCTCGGGCCAGATGGAGAGATGACCTTGTCAAATATCTTGAAGGGCTTGGCCAAGACTCTTAAAAATTGAAAGAACTGGCAGTAAATGGGGAGAGGCCTTTGCCCAGCAGTGGGATGATATGGGATGATGATGATGATGATGATGATGGTGATGGTGATGATGATGATGATGTGATGATGACGATGACGACGTCGACGACGATCGCGTTTGTACACAAGCATATTTACTATGGAATACAAGTGGTGTGGACTCTCGTCAGTCTATGCATAAATACATAAAAACGGTCATTAAGGTAACATTAACAAGGTGGTGGTTCTTGAATCACTAGTGTCGCCTGCTTTCACGATTGCTCCATGACCTTTTCTTACAACCTGAGATGACCTTTGACCTTAGAATGTGACCTTTAGCTCCATTAGCTGACGAAGGTGCTCATCATTCACTTGTAACCCAAGATTGGTTGCAAATAGTTTATAATGTTTTCGACTGGCACCCAACTTTAACGGACAGGCAGACACACAGACAGACAGACAGAATGACTAATTGGTTGGTGCCCCCCTGACTGGCAGGCGACACAAAAATCAAGAGTGAATTGCATATTAGATTCTCGCTTTCGTTAGTCATATGTTATCATACCTCTCCTAGGCCGACACTGATGGTATGTGTACATTCACATATTTCATCCACGCAACCAGGCCTTTGATAGTAAGGAGGATCTCCTCCACAAAATTCTTCCTTGGGAATCTCATCAAGCTGTGTGAGTGGTGGCCGAGAATTAGGCTTGAAGACTAAGTGATTGATTTGTGAAGAATAGTAATCAAGGTCCGGGCCCGATTTGGAGCGATTATGTGTGGTACCTTCTGATGAGTCGTCATAAAAGTACTTTCTGACTTTCTTAATGTCTATGCTAGTGTAGTAAACCACGTCTGGCTTTCTCGAAGCTATTTCGTCCTTGCTTTCTAAACGCAAAATAGAAATATCTAAACTTAGACTAGTTATATGTTCTTACGAGTTAATATTAGCTGAAGTAATTTTAGCAAAAGATTTTACCACAAAATAATGACTTTGAAATTTCACTCGCTCATATCAGCTCAGTGTAACAGATATAAGGAGGGTCCTTATGGACCCAGAATTTGGTTTTTCGGTCATTCCATATTTGGGTCCGTATTTTAGCAATTGTCTAACATTTGTTGAAATTATTTTGGCGGGAAAACGAATCGATTACCTCGTTTTCAAAATAATTAACCTGCTCCACTATACACTAACGGAAATGCCCAGGTAGAAAATAAAAAATAAAAATGTACAGATTGTGAATGGGTTTTTAGATTAAATGCAGTTAGTATGGTACCTCCTAAAATGATAACCAAATTACAACCATTTTCTTTCGTATGATGTTACGCATTCTAAAATCAACGAATTAAAGGGATTAGCAGCGATTTGCTAATCCGAAACATCGAAAAAAATCATCTAAATTCATATTTTTATATTTTTGTTACTGGCATGGATATGCGAACATAACCTGAAGTGATTGGCTTTAAATCCGAGTATTAAAGACAAGGCAGTACTTTTTATCTGATTCTGTAATTTTGTAAACGTGCGTATTAAAATTCAGACTTGAGATCAAAAAAGGTGAATATCACAGACTTTAAGCGTGATATTGTGCACCATGATCAATACATTTTGACCACAAACACAAATATTATTAATCTTTGTTTATTCTGTACTGGTGTAAACCACAATCAGCTGTTTAGTGAGACGCCATCGCTGTATGTCTATTTGCGGGAGACGATATTATAAATTTCCTCAAATCATTTTTTTTACTATTTATGGTTTGTTTCTACATTCAAGCAGTTATATGGAATTGAACACACTTATCCCTGCTTTATAAGTTAAAAAATGCATTTCCACGTTTTTCGATTCTCTCGAAATATCGCTACTAATCCCTTTAACCAGTTTAGGAGTTTGCAATAAGGAGTTTTCTTGCGTTTTTCTTGCAATGAAGCTTACACTCTCCTTCAATGGTATGTCGTAGTTTCATGAGAACTATACGGGAAGATAAAACATAACAGATAACAGGATGACCTTATACGCTATTGTTAAAGGGGCATTTCGTGATCGTCCGAAAACGGGCCCGAACTTTACAAAATCACGATTTCTATAATTCACGATGTCTATAGCTATATAAATCGTGATTTCTATAGCTATTATAAATCATGATTTAGTAGCTATATATAGTATAATTTGAATCATTGGCCTACCTAATCTAATCAAATTCGATTTACTCTGCAGAGAAATCGGAATTTTTGTCATATCAGAAAATACAACACAGTGGCATAGACGACACTACTATCATCAACAAGCTTCAACATTTGATCCTACCACAAAAACACCAGATCATAATCTTTTGAAATTGTATAAATAAGCGTTTCCTGAGAGTATCTACTGAATCACTAGAAAGAAAGTGCTAAAATCACGAAATGTACTTTTAATGTTTGTTTTTGAATTTTGAGTCACATGATTGTGGAAAGTACCTATCGATGGTAAAGAGCTTTCAAGCTTTTAAAACTTGGTGAGCTCTCTTCTATATGGAAGCTTAAAGGTGCCAACCATTT